>JAWNNS010000651.1:0-131227 GCA_035044605.1 Scaptomyza cyrtandrae
CTTCTTCTGTACCCGCCCTACCTGTAGAATTTAATGGGTATCTGAATTCTACCCTATAAATGTTATTGTGTGTGAATTAGTTTAGGTGCCCAAATTAACAAGATTTTAATTTTTCATATTTAACATTTCCTTGATGATGCCTTCATGGCTTAATATTAACTTCATTGTGTTTCTTATAAAACTAATTTTTCTAACATTATTCTTACATTATAATTTTTATATGTATAATTTCTATAAACTAATTTTATTATTTATTTTAAACTCTATTTCCTAATGCGCGCTTTGTTGTTTGTCTTTGTCTTATCTATTTGTTCGGATTTTTTTTATATTTTTGTTTTTTAAATTTTCTTAATCATTATTTTTTTTCTTTAATTCACACTGCATCTTTCTTTGTTTTCGGCTAGGCCGTACTCAAGCAAAATCCATCGATGTCAGCAGGCCTGATGACGACGAGGTGTGTATGTATGTGTTGGTGTATCTGTATGTGTGTGTGTATTGATGAGTGTGTGTGTATATTGATGAGTGTGAGTGTATATTAAACACCAAAATGCGCATGACTTTAAAGTAAAGGTTACAAAAATCATAAGTATAAACATTCGTTAATTATTAAACTCAAAACTTATTCCTTCGATACCAAATATCCTCAAAACGCATCGCAGTTACCATCGCTTAATTCGTTTATGGTAACGCCTGTGTAGAGAAGTGGGGTGTAGGCGCTTCTTTATGCCTTAGGCCTCTGCTACCGGCTATGTAGACAGGCCTGGGCCTCTTTTAGGCCTAAGCTACCGGCTATGTAGATAGGCCGTGACCTATCTTAAGCCTTATCCATTCTCCAATGGATTATATCATGCCTCCACTCTAGGGCTTACAGGCCCCCTAATGGTGTAGTGCGCCGCGGGGGCGCTGACGGCGGGCTGGTAGGGACGGTGGCTTTGGTTTAGGCTGAACGCACCACCAGCCACCACAAGTTTCACTTGTCTTGCAAAAAAACAAAGATTGAACGCACCACCAGCCACCACAAGTTTCACTTGTCTGAAAAAACAACAAAACCCTTGACCCACTATATAACACGTTTGGCACAAGCTTACCTTGCAAAAACAAAGGTTGAAACGGCACAAAAATGTACCCCTCCCGGTAATATTTGCTGCAGCAATCTTTGCTTGATCAGCCGGTGCATACAGCACAATTTTAGTTATAATAAGTCCAAGTGGAATCTGGATGTTCGCAGATTAATTTTTGCTTGCACTGGCACTTGCACTAGCGGAAATGAATGAAGCTGCCGGTGCCTGTATTAACAGCGCAGCCGTGCAGACTTGCATGCCGATCGATAGGGGCAGCCAGACTTGCGTGCAGCTCAGCTGACGGTTGGCGTTGCCAGACTTTGACTCTTGGCGCTCAAATTGCCGTTACGGTTTGAATTTGAGTTTAAACAATAATAATAATTATTAAAGTTGATTTAGGTCGATTCTCATCGAACCCTTACAACACACGCACACATACTTGCAAGCACTGACTGTACGCATAAAGTATAGGGATCAGGGTATCGTCTAGTCGGGATTTCTCGACTAGAGCCTTCTTACTTGTTTAATATGTATATTCTGGATAACCAGCCACTTGATCGGATTGAATGGGTTGAAGATTTAGGAAGATACTGGACCCAAAGCTTAAATTAGACAAGCACATAGGTTCAATAACAAGTCGAGCATTATGTGCCATGGGGCTTATTAAGCGCTGGTCGAAGGAATTCGACGACCCCTCCATAACTAAAACTTTTCATATGTCTCTTGTTCGACCGATTCTCGAATATGGATCTTTTATATGGTATCCCAAACACAGGATTCATCAGAATAGAATAGAATCGTTAAAAAAACAATTTTTGCTTTTTGCACTTCAGTTTCTTAACTGGAATAATAATATTAACAAACCTTCTAACCACAGTAGGCTTTTATTAATAATTCTTTCATCTCTTTTTACCCTGAACACATTGAAAATGGGTAAAAACGTTGTATTGTGCAAAAGTATGTAACACGCAAAAGGATGTTTCTCCGACCTTATAAAGTATATATATTCCTGATCAGCTTCAACAGCCGAATCGATAAAGTCCGTCCGTCTGTATGTATGAACGCGACAATATCAGAGACTATGAGAGCTAGAGACTCCAAATTTGGAACATAAGCTCGCCTAACCCCAAGGCAGTACAAGTTTGTTTCAAATGTTCAATAGCTTTTTCCGTTTCAGATGTATGGAAAACTTTGAGACGGCATTTAAACGTTTAAAGTTTAGAAATAACGACAATCTGTAAAATTTTAATGCAAATCGATTGAGAAACACCGGAGATATGAAACATAGAAATTGCTATCTATACACATACACACATATACTTGCAAGCACTGACTGTATGCGTGAAGTATAGGGTTAAGGGTATCGTCTAGTGGGGATTTCTCGACTAATGCCTGGTTAATCGTAGAACAATATTAACAATAACCTTTTTCCATAAACTAATGATTCTTCCGTACTTATCAACCAAATTAACTTTACAGTACTTATCGGAAATACTAGAAATTGTTTACTTTTAGCTCTTCAAGCTTGTTTTTTAGTTATGCTCACCATAACCCTTTTCTGATCTTATGTTCAATACAATAATTGGATGTAGATGTACTAAAAGAGACAGTACATTCAAGTGGCCCAACGACACCAAGCACCGGCTTGTTAGCGCGCGGACCCAAGCATTACGCAAACCACCTCCCGCTAAACCGAACGAGGGGCACATCGCTTAGCGTACGACTACGAAGATCGCGAATATATAGACAAATGATACAAAACTATTATTTTAACAGAGGCACTAGAAGTGGCACCATGAAATAAGTTGGAGAGCTCATTATAGATTGAGCACAAAATTCAGAAAAGATTATGTGTAGCTTAATTAGTATTATAAGTTTGAAGGGAAATAGGTAGGAAATTTTTAGAACATCTAATCGGAACGGCAAAACTTATTTGGTTAAGTAGTTCAGAAGAATCAATTTCACCATTAAAAAACACGTAAGAAAACAACACTTAGCATTGTTCTGCGATCAGATAGAGATGGCAAATTTATTAGTAGGAGTCTACTACTATAAGAAGGTAGGTTAATTTGGGCGTACAAAAGAAGAATAGTGTTTTTTATACACTGATCCCGTTAAAAATGGGAAAAAAGGGTATAATGGTTTTGTGCAGTATGGTATGTCACAGGCAGAAGGAAGCATCTCCAACTTTATAAAGTACATATATTCTTGATCAGCATCAACAGTCGAGTCGATATAGACATGTCCGTCTGTCCGTCTTTTAATCCGTCCGTCTATCCGTATGTATGAGCAAGTCGATCTCAGAGACTATAAGAGCTAGAGACTCCAGATTTCGAACATAAGCTCGCCTAATCCCTAGGCAGTACAAGTTTGTTTTCGATTTTCGATAACTCATCCCGTTTCCGATATACACATGGGATCGATAACAAAAAAATTTTGAATTTGATAATAACAACCTGTGAAATTTATTAAAATCGGCTAACAAACACCGGAGATATGAAACCTTGAAGTTGAGTACGCAGTATGCAGTATGTGCGTACATACACACACACATACTTGCAAGCACTGACTATACGCGTAAAGTATCGTCTAGTCGGGATTTCTCGACTCCTTCGACCAGCGCTTGATGAATGTGTTTATAAAATTTAAGTTTTGAATCCAAGAGGATTCCTAAGTCTACCACCCACTCAATGCGATTTAGTTGTTTAATATCAACGATATAAGTGTTGAAGAATGGAGTGCGCCTATAAAAATACATTACTTTACATTTACTACAATTGAGATATAGCAAATTTGTATTACACCAAGTTGGAAAATTATCAAGATCTGATTGTAATTGTTAAGCTGACTGAGAAGATTTGGCCGAGATACAAAGCTTTACATCATCGGCGAACATGAACACCCGTAAGTGGTTTATAACTGAAGGGAGATCGTTTATGAAAAGTTTAAATAGTAGAGGTCCAAGCTGACTTCATAAAGAACACCAGAGGTAACCTGAACCGACGGAGAAACCAGACCCTTGAAGTATACCCTTTGTTTCCTTAAATTTAGGTAATCTTTGATCCAATGAAGGAGGTTGTTTGGAAAGCACAAGAGGTGTAATTTATGGTTCAAGATACAGTAGCCTGAAAGGCTTACCAACTGGGAAACACAAATCAAATACAGAGTATAAAGTATTGTAAAAAACACTGATTGCCACATCCATGTCATCAGACCCGCAGAGGCAAGACCAGTCAGTCTGAGATAAAAGACAAGTTAGTTTTTCAAAAATTTTTTTGCGAAATTGACGGACATAACCTAATGGGTTCACTTCAAGGTATTTTTTTTGGGTAGGTATAGTGACCATCAGTTCTAATGTGGGATGGTATAAATCTTCGGGATACGATAATGGATAAGATCTTGAAACGGATAGGGACGCTGGATCCAAGGCAAAATTCAGATCAAGCATTTTATTCAAAGCGTTTGGGACTGCATTAATTTGACTTAACGACAGTCCAAATAAGTCTATTACAAAATCATTGTCATCCAAGTGGTTTCAGAAATGTTCAATTACGAAGTCACAATCAGAGAGCCTTGCTAAGACAGAACGAATGTCAAACAAATGTGCTTCGTACACAGAGTTGTCTGAGGAAGGTGGTATATATGACAGGTTAAAAAAATGTTAGCTCCTTGCAAACATAACTTAACAGCAATAAATTCTGTATCGGACGAATTATCAGATATTACTGTCTCTGAGGAATGATTAGCATCAACAGCAATAAGCACAACACCACCAGGCCGTAGAGCGCAGTCTTTTCTGTGCTAGTGATGTCTTTCCTTAAACATGTCTCTTTAAAGTTAAAAGAATGACTGTAAATGTAAACTATTAAGTTTGCTACATTCTGATAGCCCAGTAAAAAGTGGGTTGTTAGATTTTTAAACTATCATAAGAGAGAGGAGGAATGTAAATTAAATCAACCCCCTGTGGGGCTGATGAATTTGGAAGCCGACTTTAAATACGTCACTACCGTTTAGGTTACCCCACTTTGCCGTAGTGGTGTGCTCGACTCGGAGCACGCGAAGCCAGACGTGCTACCTTTCCGCTAAAAGCAGTCCTAGGGGAAGGATCCCTGAAATAAAACAAACAATGAGTGTGGAAAGAAGGAAAAAGTTACGGTGCAGATGGTCGCATCCTTAGTACCGGCCGCCGTCAAGCGGGCCCCGGGGCAAAGCAAAGCATCAGATGTGGATCACTTGGCTTACGGCGCTGCTAAAGAGACAAAAGCGGGTAAGGTGCGACCGACTCGAATACCAGTAAAGAGCGGTGAAGCGGATGTTGCCGATGGAGTCAGTGAATAGCTTGTGAACAATAAACAGCAGCCTCGGCCAAAACGTCGTCCCTCGGGAAAAGCAGGCAATTGTGGAAAAAAAAAATAAAGGCAGGAGCATCAGCAAGACACCAATGGTGCCTAAGTCCTGATTAGAGCCCAAGTGCGTTGTGGAGATTCAGGATCTTGACTGCCTCACCGAGGTACCCGATATAAATGAGGCTCTTAAGCGGAAAACGCGAGATAAGGGGAGGTCAAGATTAGTCTAATCCCAAGAACTGAGAGGCAAAAAAAAAAAAAATGGCGGTAGTTGAGATGAGTACGCGCCACGCATCTTACTTTTTGAGGCTCGAGAAGATTCACATTGGATTGGTTAACTATCGATTGCGGAAACGGACATCTACGCGCTTTTGTAGGTGCCTTGGCTATGGGCATGTAGCTAAGGGTTGCCAAGGGCCTGATCGCGACTCCTTGTGCTATAAATGTGGAAAAGCCAGACACAAGGCCCTGATATGCGATGCGCCAGCAAGCTGCATCATTTGTGCGGACAAGGACCAAAGCTGAGATTACCTCGAATACAAAACAGGGTCGGGAAACTGCAGGCCCTTCAAGGACGCGCTCAAAAAGTCGAAAAATAAGATAAAGAAATGATTTGTGTTCTTCAGGCAAACACGAATAGATGCCGAGCTGCCACCGATTTGGTTCACCAGTTGGCAGTGGAGGAGGGTCAACCATTTATTTTAAGCGAGGAATACCGGAGTAGGGATCCTTCCTCTTGGTACTCAGATCTCGACCGCTCACGGTCGAGGTAACGGGTTTGTCTGCGTGAGGTGTTGGACGATGACTTTTTTTAGTTGGTATCTCATGTCGAATCAGACGATGCCACGCTACACACGACAGCAACAGGGCCTGGAAGACGCGGTGATAGCGGCTTCAGGGTACGAAGTGGTAGCCGGGGACTTTAACGCGAGAGCATTGAAATTATTATTGGATGTAGATGGCATATCCGTCCTTGTGCTACTTGCCTATGCACGACGCAATGCCTATGACCTTGCAACCAACAGCTACAACGTCGCTAGTTGCGACGCCTTTTAAAGTCAGTTTATGTGTTGACTGCTTCCCTTATGATATACATACGTGCATATTTGATAGTGCTGATCGCGTGAGTCTATATAACTAATATAACCAAAACGCGGCTCCGCTTTCTGATTTGGACTTTTACAATAAAAGGCAGAACCTGTAACTCAGCAACTTAATGCATTGAGTGCATTCTTTACTGCTGGGCAGCTTATGCATTTCGATGAATTCGATTGGTTTTAATTAGCAAAATGCGGTGCAGCTTTGATGCTGCACAATTGAACTTTAAGCTTAATCTTATGGAGCTGGCCACAGACGCACGATTCGACGAACTCCGCTGCGAGGTAACATCAAAGCTTCTCGCGAACTCACCAATCTGCGCAAGACCTCTATTCTACATTCTACAACAATTCGGCGTAACCCAGACGAGCCAATTGCTAGTTTAAGGGGCGCAGCGCGTCTCTAGGTTCATAAGTCGTCTGACCTGATTTCTTCGCATTTACAATACCGTCGTCGGCCAAAACGAGGAGTTAAACAATGTGAAAAAGTTTCAGCATCCTCGATCATGCTTTACAGTGCCGAGTGGTATTCTATATTACCATAGCTCTTTCGAGGTGGGCTGGGTTTTGCTAGTTTCTTGACTCTCGCTTACAAAAGTTTATTAAGAATCCCTACGGAAACTAAAAAAAACAAATTCGCAAATAATCGGCAAAAAAAATAAAGGAAACTAAAAAAACAAACAAAGAGACAGCTAGACAAGCTGTGGCTCACGGACCGATATGCTAAAAAACTGGTGACTTCTCTTATTACCTGGCGTTGGCGGTGTCTAAAGCTGGTGGATGACAACCGCCTTCTATATACTAACCAACCATGGGTTTTAAAAGCGGCATGTTTTTAAAGTCCCCAAAAAAATAATAAAATAAATTACAGAAGGGTCGGAAAAATCGTTGGTGTTTTCAAGTCGTGATTTTAAAAAGACTCATTATTATGCTGAAAAAAATTGTATCTTATAATATTTTTTTATGTGTATTTTACTATATTTTACTATATTTTATTTATTTTATAATATTTTTTTTTTACACTTTTTAATTTTTCTTCAATTAGTTTTATAAAAAATAATTTTATATAAAAGATTTTTATGATATGCTCAATTGAATAAAATGCACACCAATAAATAAAGCTGAGATTAGAACATGTGTAAGACATAAGAGAGAGGCTTGCTAATGCATAGCTTTTGTGTGTTTACATAGGTACGCGGCGATTAGAACGGCGTTAATAGACATGCGTTGACAAACGCAAGGTGATTTGGTCGAGCTTAATACCGCTTGAGGTTAATTGTGTGCTGGTCTTTAGCTTGGTATATTTTTTTTGTTCTTAATAATGGTTTTATTTTTATTGTTTTCGATTGAATCACGATCGCAATTACATTTTATTTGCACCAACTTGCGTAGATATCACGTTTTTAGAATTTTTTGTCAGCTCGCGACTCGACGGTCCGGCGTGACAATATATATAAGTGAAAGAAAAGAGCGCTATCTACTAAGCAAGCACTTTTATAGGTACTGTCTATAGCTTATTTATTGGATAGTATGAAGTGAGCTGTGATTAGGCTTCAAAGCATTGAAAGCAACCTCACTGCTGAGAGAAAAAGAGCATAGCAGCATCAAAGCTCTTATCAATTTTATTAAATTATTATTATTATTATTGTTTTATTAATTTTTAAAATAACAAACACATTCAAATTGGATCAAGCCACACAGGAGAAGTGGGAAGAAGCATTACCCCTGAAAGGTCTGCTGAAATCGACCGATGTGGCTATACGCTCGAAAACGTGATACCACATGATATAAAATTTGGAATTTGCCATGGTAACGCACACACCTGGGCAAGCCTTATGTACAAACCCGCTAAACGCTAATAATTAACGTAACTCAATCTTGTGTCTTATGGGAATCTGCTAAGCATTATAAAGAAGCTAAAAGGCTGCACCTCTGCATCAACTGCCATCGAAAAGGGCATAGTCTGCAGCAATGCAAATCTGGTCACTGCAAACATTGCGTCTCTCGTCCTCTCCGTCTCAAATGCCCGACACAACGCGTTCTCAAACTGCATCTCTTGTTTCCATATCCACATCGCCCCCTATAGCCCTGAAACAAAGTGATACCGATTATGTGCTTCTCGCAACGGCAATTATAAATGTCAGAAATCGATCTGGCACTTTCGTACCCTGTAGAGCTCTGCTGGATTTAACTTCGCAGCTCAACTTTGTCAGGCATAGGTGAATCTTCTCTTTCGCTTCACCTCGATGACCCGCGCTTTTACAAGGGTCAAAGGATCGATGTGCTAATTGGCGCTGGCATATTTTTCGACTTGCTTTGCGTTGAGCAAGTTCGACTTGCAAATCATTTGCCATTTGCCCATGCTCCAGAAAACCAAGTTAGGTTGGATAGTGTCGGGAGGCTGTGCTGTTCCCAAACACTCAACTCTTGCTGCAGCTATCAAGCATTTAAATAATAACGACGACGATGAAGCTGCTCTGAATGGCGAGATAGAAGCGGACTGCGAAAAATAATGAAGGTTGACGATGGAACCGATGTCAAGAAGGCCCTGGGTTTGGCTTGGGATACTAACTCTGATCATCTTCTATTCAGCCAGTCACATACTCTCTCACACAGCATTGTAACCAAGCGTACAACATTAGCAATAATCGTCTACAACCCTCTCGATTTAATATTTCCCATAGTCAAAATCAACAGTCATCGGAAAATGCATTTGTTGCTTTCGCATGAAGCCCAAGCTGCTCGAGCACATCATGACTCCGTTGCCAGCTGGTCAAGTACAATCAGGGGTCCCAGAACTGGAATTGATTTTTGTGGGCCATTCTTTACAAAGTTAGAAGTCAGGAACAGGCCGCCCACAATATGCAACATATCGATATTTGTTTGCTTTTCTACCAAAGCATTACATTTGGAATTGGTTGAGGACTTGTCAACCGCATCGTTTGTCGCTGCATTAAAGCGATTCATCGGCATTAGAGGCAAACCAAATTCAAGCTGGTCTGACACTGCAACATGTTCGTTAAAGCGCGGAGTGAACTGAGAGAGTTAAGGCTACTGTTTTTAAGCGACCCTCATATAAACGAGCTTTCAAACTCTTTTCAATCGTCTTGAAGGATGACAACTTGCCACCCCTTCAATGGCGTCTTGGCCGGGTTGAGAGCATTATTTCTGGATCAGACGGCGCCTCGCAAGTTTCAAAAAACAAAACTACAGCTGGCACCGTCAAAAGAGCACTTGGCAAGATCGCTGTGCTGCCTCTTGAGACCAAGACGGTTAAAGCCATCGCACTCCCAACGGGGGGAGCTTATCGGAGGCAAAAGTAGCTGCCTATTCATAACTCATAATTCATAACGCATAACTTGCACATGTATAATTGTTGCTTTTGCCTTTACATGCGAGTTTATCTAATTGCATAGATAACACCTCGTCTGATTGCTTGGCATGGCTTATCTTATTCACCCTCACATACTCATATATATACATCGGTTATAGTTGCGCGTTAGCAACAAATTGTCACACCCATTTTTTGGGCGAAAATTAATTCGCAATCCAAGAGAGTCGCAAGTTATGCGTTATGAATTATGTTAAATTTCCATTTAAATGCCTAAATTATATGTTGGCTTCTGCTGCCTCCGACAGCGTTCCATTATAGTGGACCAAGTATCCTATATGTCCTATATATGTCATAAATTGCTTCATAAAAAATAAATATTGATGAGTCCATATACACACCAGATTTAATATATTAAAACATTCAAGTTTTTGCTGACCCTACCCTAATTAAACTTAAACGCCTGGATCGTTTCGAAACTAAATAAGTTACAATTTAATTAAATACCAAAAAGTTAGTAAATTTATGGCTAATTAAAATACATGTGTTCACTATAACCATTATAGGCATACGCTGTAACAGTTAGTTACACTCAAAAAAATTTTTATTTTAATTTACCAGTTGCTTAAATATGTAAGCATTTTTTTTATTAACATTAAAAATAGTTAGTCTTCTATGTGTTCTTCAATAGAAATCTTTGTGAAATAAACTAAGAGTCCAAAAAGGAATAATGAAACTTAATTTCTTATTGTTATATTTTTCTACAAATGGTAGATGCAGTACTTAATTGTTCTTGTCCATTTTTTTTTAATGGCCAAATGCTGTAGAGGGTAAACACTTAGCGAACCGTAGGGGACGTGCCCGAATAGCCACCCGTGTGCCGGGCTCCTCTGCCTTAACAACAAGTATACTAACTAAAACATCTCTCCTTGTTCCTCTTCGGTCGATCCACTCGACTGATCCTAGACGCTTGCCTGGGACTGTTTATCAAATCACTTCAGGCAAAGTCCCTTATGCTCAACTCATGTATCTCGGACTGGAACTCGCTCTGAGCTCGAATTGAATTCTCTAATCATATTGAGCCACACGGCACCAAATATTAATAAATAATAAACACTAATCTCAATTTTTGCTTCCTGGCTTAGCGTCAGGCGCTGCCAGTTTTATTTGCGACAACCAAAGAACGTGCGACAACCAAAGAACGTGTCGCTGTATTCCGCGCAGTACAGACAGTCGGGCGATGCTGCCTTTCGGTGAAGGCAATTGCGAAAGTAACCATGTACTGAAAAAAGCTGTAGTAGTAATGTACCTCACTTTTGTAGCAGGTCACCACTAACACACATCGGTAGCAGGCCACCACTAATAATGTTATACTCAATAAGGGCCGTGACGAGTTCAGACTGGCGTGCCGCGAGCGCTGCTGGTAACGCTCCCGACAACGGCGGCAACAACAGCGATGACGGCAGCGATGAAGGTAGCGATGACGGCAGCGGCAACCGCAAAGGAGTCGGCATGGGTAACGGTGCCGAAAACGGCAGCAGCAACAGCAACAACGGCAAAGGCGTCGGCATGTGTAACGGTGCCGACAACGGCAGCAACAAGAGTGCGTAACCAGGCACGCATTCGATGCTTTCATGAACCAGTCCAAATGTTGGAGGCCTTTGCCGACATACATTAACCGCAAGAGCAAGTCTTAAAAGCGGAACGCAAATCGGCTAAGCTGTCTGAATCGCAGCTCGAAGGGTCATATTGCTCGGATCTGCCGAAAACCGAGGCGGGAGCCTGGGTCGTGCTACGCATGTGGAGCGTTCGGAAACTTCGCCTTAATCAAAGCCAACTGAAAATATGGAAGACAATTTTGTTACATTTGGAAAAACAAAATAAATTAATTTTATTTTCTTTTAAACATCGTTGCAAACGATTCTATGAGCAATGATGATGATGATGATCTTGGGAGGGATTTGGCATGCGATCTTAGTTTAGATTTAAGCACCTTGAGGATTGTCGCAGTGGAGAAAATGGATTCACAACTTGGAGGTTTGGAACCTCCCACCGATATTGAACCGTACTATCATGTAAGGAGCCAATTATGAAGTCAACAATTAGTAAAAAAGTTCACACAACAGGTATGCCAACAGTTAGTAAAAAAGTTATTCAAGCAGTTATGCCAACAGCCAATTTTAAAGTTAATTCAGTTTTTGATGAGGCAGTTGATACTGGCAATTTGGCTACCAACCAACCAACAAGCAACAGTAAAAAACAAGTAAGAAGGCTCTAGTCGAGAAATTCCGACTAGACGATACCCCGATCCCTTTACTTTACGCGTACGGTCAGTGTGTACGCGCATACTGCATACACAACTTCAATGTCCCATATCTCCGGTGTTTCTTAACCGATTTTAATAAAAATTTTACAGATTGTCATTATTTTCTTTAATATTTCAAATGCCATCTCAAAGTTATCAAAATTCAAGATTTTGTTATATCGAAAACGGGATGAGTTATCGAAAATCGAAAACAAACTTGTACTGCCTAAGGATTAGGCAAGCTTAAGTTCCAAATCTGGAGTCTCTAGCTCTTATAGTCTCTGAGATCGACGCGTTCATACATATGCTTTGATCATCAACTCAGGCAACTCAGAAATTAACATCAACACTTTCAACATCATTATAAGCCAAGTGAGAAAAGGCTATGCTCATTTTGGCATATCCGTATATATATATAACTAATATAACCAAAACGCGGCTCCGCCCTCTGATTTGGACTTTTACAATAAAAGGCAGAACCTGTAACTCAGCAACTTAATGCATTAAGCGCATTCTTTACTGCTGAGCAGCTTATGCATTCCGATTGGATTTAATTAGCAAAATACGGTGCAGCTTTGAATTGAACTGTAAGCTTAATCTTATGGAGCTGGCCACAGACGCAAGGCCCCGATTAGACCAACTCCGCTGCGAGGTTACATCAAAGCTTCTCGCGAACTCACTAATCTGCGCCAGACCTCTATTCTACATTCTACAACAATTCGGCGTAACCCAGACGAGCCAATTGGTAGTTCAAGGGGCGCAGCGCGTCTCTAGGTTCATAAGTCGTCTGACCTGATTTCTTTGCATTTACAATACCGTCGTCGGCCAAAACGAGGAGTTAAACAATGTGAAAAAGTTTCAGCATCCTCGATCATGCCTTACAGCACCAACTTTGGAAGCGATTCGTGCTTTCGATCCAACGGAAGATAACTATGACAAAGACAATACTTAAGGTTTCAGGTGTTGAAAGGGGGTCGGCGAGCAGTCTGAGTCAGTTGAGTGACAGCATAAATTCGCATCTACGCGTGAATCATTATTATAGCGAGTGGTACCCTATATTACCATAGCTCTTTCGAGGTGGGCTGGATTTTGCTAGTTTCTTGACTCTCGCTTACAAAAGTTTATTAAGAATCCCTACGGAAACTAAAAAAAACAAATTCGCGAATAATCGGCAAAAAAAAATAAAGGAAACTAAAAAAACAAACAAAGAGACAGCTAGACAAGCTGTGGCTCACGGACCGATATGCTTTAAAACTGGTGACTTCTCTTATTAACTGGCGTTGGCGGTGTCTAAAGCTGGTGGATGACAACCGCCTTCTATATACTAACCAACCATGGGTTTTAAAAGCGGCATGTTTTTAAAGTCCCCAAAAAAATAATAAAATAAATTACAGAAGGGTCGGAAAAATCGTTGGTGTTTTCAAGTCGTGATTTTAAAAAGACTCATTATTATGCTGAAAAAAATTGTATCTTATAATATTTTTTTATGTGTATTTTACTATATTTTACTATATTTTATTTATTTTATAATATTTTTTTTTTACACTATTTAATTTTTCTTTAATTAGTTTTATAAAAAATAATTTTATATAAAAGATTCTTTTGATATACCAATAAATAAAGCTGAGATTAGAACATGTGTAAGACATAAGAGAGAGGCTTGCTAATGCATAGCTTTTGTGTGTTTACATAGGTACGCGGCGATTAGAACGGCGTTAATAGACATGCGTTGACAAACGCAAGGTGATTTGGTCGAGCTTAATACCGCTTGAGGTTAATTGTGTGCTGGTCTTTAGCTTGGTATATTTTTTTTGTTCTTAATAATGGTTTTATTTTTATTGTTTTCGATTGAATCACGATCGCAATCACGTTTTATTTGCACCAACTTGCGTAGAGATCACGTTTTTAGAATTTTTTGTCAGCTCGCGACTCGACGGTCCGGCGTGACAATATATATAAGTGAAAGAAAAGAGCGCTATCTACTAAGCAAGCACTTTTATAGGTACTGCCTATAGCTTATTTATTGGATAGTATGAAGTGAACTGTGATTAGGCTTCAAAGCATTGAAAGCAACCTCACTGCTGAGAGAAAAAGAGCATAGCAGCACCAAAGCTCTTATCAATTTTATTAAATTATTATTATTATTATTATTTTATTAATTTTTAAAATAACAAACACATTCAAATTGGATCAAGCCACACAGGAGAAGTGGGAAGAAGCATTACCCCTGAAAGGTCTGCTGAAATCGACCGATGTGGCTATACGCTCGAAAACGTGATACCACATGATATAAAATTTGGAATTTGCCATGGTAACGCACACACCTGGGCAAGCCTTATGTACAAACCCGCTAAACGCTAATAATTAACGTAACTCAATCTTGTGTCTTATGGGAATCTGCTAAGCATTATAAAGAAGCTAAAAGGCTGCACCTCTGCATCAACTGCCATCGAAAAGGGCATAGTCTGCAGCAATGCAAATCTGGTCACTGCAAACATTGCGTCTCTCGTCCTCTCCGTCTCAAATGCCCGACACAACGCGTTCTCAAACTGCATCTCTTGTTTCCATATCCACATCGCCCCCTATAGCCCTGAAACAAAGTGATACCGATTATGTGCTTCTCGCAACGGCAATTATAAATGTCAGAAATCGATCTGGCACTTTCGTACCCTGTAGAGCTCTGCTGGATTTAACTTCGCAGCTCAACTTTGTCACCACTCGTTTCGCTAACAAGTTTCAGTTGGAGCTACGACGCTCGAACATAGCAGTATCAGGCATAGGTGAATCTATGATGACCCGCGCTTTTACAAGGGTCAAATCATTTGCCATTTGCTCATGCTCCAGAAAACCAAGATAGGCTGCATAGTGTCGGGAGGCTGTGCTGTTCCCAAACACTCATCTCTAGCTGCAGCTATCAAGCATTTAAATAATAACGACGACGATGAAGCTGCTCTGAATGGCGAGATAGAAGCGGACTGCGAAAAATAATGAAGGTTGACGATGGAACCGATGTCAAGAAGGCCCTGGGTTTGGCTTGGGATACTAACTCTGATCATCTTTTATTCAGCCAGTCACATACTCTCTCACACAGCATTGTAACCAAGCGTACAACATTAGCAATAATCGTCTACGACCCTCTCGATTTAATATTTCCCATAGTCACTAAAAATCAACAGTCATCGGAAAATGCATTTGTTGCTTTCGCATGAAGCCCAAGCTGCTCGAGCACATCATGACTCCGTTGCCAGCCGATCAAGTGCAATCAGGGGTCCCAGAACTGGAATTGATTTTTGTGGGCCATTCTTTACAAAGTTAGAAGTCAGGAACAGGCCGCCCACAATGTGCAACATATCAATATTTGTTTGCTTTTCTACCAAAGCATTACATTTGGAATTGGTTGAGGACTTGTCAACCGCATCGTTTGTCGCTGCATTAAAGCGATTCATCGGCATTAGAGGCAAATTAAGTTCAAGCTGGTCTGACACTGCAACATGTTCGTTAAAGCGCGGAGTGAACTGAGAGAGTTAAGGCTACTGTTTTTAAGCGACCCTCATATAAAGGAGCTTTCAAACTCTTTTCAATCGTCTTGAAGGATGACAACTTGCCACCCCTTCAATGGCGTCTTGGCCGGGTTGAGAGCATTATTTCTGGATCAGACGGCGCCTCGCAAGTTTCAAAAAACAAAACTACAGCTGGCACCGTCAAAAGAGCACTTGGCAAGATCGCTGTGCTGCCTCTTGAGACCAAGACGGTTAAAGCCATCGCACTTCCAACGGGGGGAGCTTATCGGAGGCAAAAGTAGCTGCCTATTCATAACTCATAATTAATAACGCATAACTTGCACATGTATAATTGTTGCTTTTGCCTTTACATGCGAGTTTATCTAATTGCATAGATAACACCTCGTCTGATTGCTTGGCATGGCTTATCTTATTCACCCTCACATACTCATATATATACATCGGTTATAGTTGCGCGTTAGCAACAAATTGTCACACCCATTTTTTGGGCGAAAATTAATATGCAATCCAAGAGAGTCGCAAGTTATGCGTTATGAATTATGTTAAATTTCCATTTAAATGCCTAAATTATATGTTGGCTTCTGCTGCCTCCGACAGCGTTCCATTATAGTGGACCAAGTATCCTATATGTCCTATATATGTCATAAATTGCTTCATAAAAAATAAATATTGATGAGTCCATATACACACCAGACTTAATATATTAAAACATTCAAGTTTTTGCTGACCCTACCCTAATTAAACTTAAACGCCTGGATCGTTTCGAAACTAAATATGTTACAATTTAATTAAATACCAAAAAGTTAGTAAATTTATGGCTAATTAAAATACAGGTGTTCACTATAACCATTATAGGCATACGCTGTAACAGTTAGTTACACTCAAAAAAATTTTTATTTTAATTTACCAGTTGCTTAAATATGTAAGCATTTTTTTTATTAACATTAAAAATAGTTAGTCTTCTGTGTTCTTCAATAGAAATCTTTGTGAAATAAACTAAGAGTCCAAAAAGGAATAATGAAACTTAATTTCTTATTGTTATATTTTTCTACAAATGGTAGATGCAGTACTTAATTGTTCTTGTCCATTTTTTTTTAATGGCCAAATGCTGTAGAGGGGAAATACTTAGCGAACCGTAGGGGACGTGCCCGAATAGCCACCCGTGTGCCGGGCTCCTCTGCCTTAACAACAAGTATACTAGCTAAAACATCTCTCCTTGTTCCTCTTCGGTCGATCCACTCGACTGATCCTAGACGCTTGCCTGGGACTGTTTATCAAATCACTTCAGGCAAAGTCCCTTATGCTCAACTCATGTATCTCGGACTGGAACTCGCTCTGAGCTCGAATTGAATTCTCTAATCATATTGAGCCACACGGCACCAAATATTAATAAATAATAAACACTAATCTCAATTTTTGCTTCCTGGCTTAGCGTCAGGCGCTGCCAGTTTTATTTGCGACAACCAAAGAACGTGCGACAACCAAAGAACGTGTCGCTGTATTCCGCGCAGTACAGACAGTCGGGCGATGCTGCCTTTCGGTGAAGGCAATTGCGAAAGTAACCATGTACTGAAAAAAGCTGTAGTAGTAATGTACCTCACTTTTGTAGCAGGTCACCACTAACACACATCGGTAGCAGGCCACCACTAATAATGTTATACTCAATAAGGGCCGTGACGAGTTCAGACTGGCGTGCCGCGAGCGCTGCTGGTAACGCTCCCGACAACGGCGGCAACAACAGCGCTGATGGCAGCGATGAAGGTAGCGATGACGGCAGCGACAACCGCAAAGGAGTCGGCATGGGTAACGGTGCCGAAAACGGCAGCAGCAACAGCAACAACGGCAAAGGCGTCGGCATGTGTAACGGTGCCGACAACGGCAGCAACAACAGTGCGTAACCACGCACGCATTCGATGCTTTCATGAACCAGTCCAAATGTTGGAGGCCTTTGCCGACATACATTAACCGCTAGAGCAAGTCTTAAAAGCGGAACGCAAATCGGCTAAGCTGTCTGAATCGCAGCTCGAAGGGTCATATTGCTCGGATCTGCCGAAAACCGAGGCGGGAGCCTGGGTCGTGCTACGCATGTGGAGCGTTCGGAAACTTCGCCTTAATCAAAGCCAACTGAAAATATGGAAGACAATTTTGTTACATTTGGAAAAACAAAATAAATTAATTTTATTTTCTTTTAAATATCGTTGCAGGGATTTGGCATGCGATCTTAGTTTAGATTTAAGCACCTTGAGGATTGTCGCAGTGGAGAAAATGGATTCACAACTTGGAGGTTTGGAACCTCCCACCGATATTGAACCGTACCATCATGTAAGGAGCCAATTATGAAGTCAACAATTAGTAAAAAAGTTCACACAACAGATATGCAAACAGTTAGTAAAAAAGTTATTCAAGCAGTTATGCCAACAGCCAATTTTAAAGTTAATTCAGTTTTTGATGAGGCAGTTGATACTGGCAATTTGGCTACCAACAAACCAACAAGCAACAGTAAAAAACAAGTAAGAAGGCTCTAGTCGAGAAATTCCGACTAGACGATACCCCGATCCCTTTACTTTACGCGTACAGTCAGTGCTTGCAAGTATGTGTGTATGTGTGTACGACCATACTGCATACTGCATACACAACTTCAATGTCCCATATCTCCGGTGTTTCTTAACCGATTTTAATAAAAATTTTACAGATTGTCATTATTTTGTTTAATATTTCAAATGCCATCTCAAAGTTATCAAAATTCAAGATTTTGTTGTTATCGATCCCATGTGTATATCGAAAACGGGATGAGTTATCAAAAATCGAAAATAAACTTGTACTGCCAAGGGATTAGGCGAGCTTAAGTTCCAAATCTGGTCTCTAGCTCTTATAGTCTCTGAGATCGACGCGTTCATACATATGCTTTGATCATCAACCTATGTTTCATGTTAACAATCGGTGTGAGTTTCAACTCTTTAACAACAAAACACCAACAACTGCTGTCCCTGACATCAGGTTGTACTGCAGGCAACTCAGAAATTAACAACAACACTTTCAACATCATTATAAGCCAAGTGAGAAAAGGCTATGCTCATTTTGGCATATCCGTATATATATATAACTAATACAACCAAAACGCGGCTTCGCCCTCTGATTTGGACTTTTACAATAAAAGGCAGAACCTGTAACTCAGCAACTTAATGCATTAAGCGCATTCTTTACTGCTGAGCAGCTTATGCATTTCGATGAATTCGATTGGATTTAATTAGCAAAATACGGTGCAGCTTTGAATTGAACTTTAAGCTTAATCTTATGGAGCTGGCCACAGACGCAAGGCCCCGATTAGACCAACTCCGCTGCGAGGTTACATCAAAGCTTCTCGCGAACTCACTAATCTGCGCCTGACCTCTATTCTACATTCTACAACAATTCGGCGTAACCCAGACGAGCCAATTGGCAGTTCAAGGGGCGCAGCGCGTCTCTAGGTTCATAAGTCGTCTGACCTGATTTCTTTGCATTTACAATACCGTCGTCGGCCAAAACGAGGAGTTAAACAATGTGAAAAAGTTTCAGCATCCTCGATCATGCCTTACAGCACCAACTTTGGAAGCGATTCGCGCTTTCGATCCAACGGAAGATAACTATGACAAAGACAATACTTAAGGTTTCAGGTGTTGAAAGGGGGTCGGCGAGCAGTCTGCGTCAGTTGAGTGACAGCATCAATTCGCATCTACGCGTGAATCATTATTATAGCGAGTGGTACCCTATATTACCATAGCTCTTTCGAGGTGGGCTGGATTTTGCTAGTTTCTTGACTCTCGCTTACAAAAGTTTATTAAGAATCCCTACGGAAACTAAAAAAAACAAATTCGCGAATAATCGGCAAAAAAAAATAAAGGAAACTAAAAAAACAAACAAAGAGACAGCTAGACAAGCTGTGGCTCACGGACCGATATGCTTTAAAACTGGTGACTTCTCTTATTAACTGGCGTTGGCGGTGTCTAAAGCTGGTGGATGACAACCGCCTTCTATATACTAACCAACCATGGGTTTTAAAAGCGGCATGTTTTTAAAGTCCCCAAAAAAATAATAAAATAAATTACAGAAGGGTCGGAAAAATCGTTGGTGTTTTCAAGTCGTGATTTTAAAAAGACTCATTATTATGCTGAAAAAAATTGTATCTTATAATATTTTTTTATGTGTATTTTACTATATTTTACTATATTTTATTTATTTTATAATATTTTTTTTTTACACTATTTAATTTTTCTTTAATTAGTTTTATAAAAAATAATTTTATATAAAAGATTTTTATGATATGCTCAATTGAATAATATGCATATTTATAACCACACCAATAAATAAAGCTGAGATTAGAACATGTGTAAAACATAAGAGAGAGGCTTGCTAATGCATAGCTTTTGTGTGTTTACATAGGTACGCGGCGATTAGAACGGCGTTAATAGACATGCGTTGACAAACGCAAGGTGATTTGGTCGAGCTTAATACCGCTTGAGGTTAATTGTGTGCTGGTCTTTAGCTTGGTATATTTTTTTTGTTCTTAATAATGGTTTTGTTTTTATTGTTTTCGATTGAATTACGATCGCAATCACGTTTTATTTGCACCAACTTGCGTAGAGATCACGTTTTTAGAATTTTTTGTCAGCTCGCGACTCGACGGTCCGGCGTGACAATATATATAAGTGAAAGAAAAGAGCGCTATCTACTAAGCAAGCACTTTTATAGGTACTGTATATAGCTTATTTATTGGATAGTATGAAGTGAGCTGTGATTAGGCTTCAAAGCATTGAAAGCAACCTCACTGCTGAGAGAAAAAGAGCATAGCAGCATCAAAGCTCTTATCAATTTTATTAAATTATTATTATTATTATTATTTTATTAATTATTAAAATAACAAACACATTCAAATTGGATCAAGCCACACAGGAGAAGTGGGAAGAAGCATTACCCCTGAAAGGTCTGCTGAAATGGACCGATATGGCTATACGCTCGGAGACGTGATACCACATGATATAAAATTTAAAATTTGCCATGGTAACGCACAAACCTGTGCAAGCCTTATGTACAAACCGGCTAAACGCTAATAATTAACGAAACTCAATCTTGTGTCTTATGGGAATCTGCTAAGCATTATAAAGAAGCTAAAAGGCTGCACCTCTGCATCAACTGCCATCGAAAAAGGCATAGTCTGCAGCAATGCAAATCTGGTCACTGCAAACATTGCGTCTCTCGTCCTCTCCGTCTCAAATGCCCGACACAACGCATTCTCAAACTGCATCACTTGTTTCCATATCCACATCGCCCCCTATAGCCCTGAAACAAAGTGATACCGATTATGTGCTTCTCGCAACGGCAATTATAAATGTCAGAAATCGATCTGGCACTTTCGTACCCTGTAGAGCTCTGCTGGATTTAACTTCGCAGCTCAACTTTGTCACCACTCGTTTCGCTAACAAGTTTCAGTTGAAGCTACGACGCTCGAACATAGCAGTATCAGGCATAGGTGAATCTATGATGACCCGCGCTTTTACAAGGCTCAAAGGATCGATGTGCTAATTGGCGCTGGCATATTTTTCGACTTGCTTTGCGTTGAGCAAGTTCGACTTGCAAATCATTTGCCATTTGCTCATGCTCCAGAAAACCAAGTTAGGCTGGATAGTGTCGGAAGGCTGTGCTGTTCCCAAACACTCATCTCTAGCTGCAGCTATCAAGCATTAAAATAATAACGACGACGATGAAGCTGCTCTGAATGGCGAGATAGAAGCGGACTGCGAAAAATAATGAAGGTTGACGATGGAACCGATGTCAAGAAGGCCCTGGGTTTGGCTTGGGATACTAACTCTGATCATCTTCTATTCAGCCAGTCACATACTCTCTCACACAGCATTGTAACCAAGCGTACAACATTAGCAATAATCGTCTACGACCCTCTCGATTTAATATTTCGATCAGCCGATCAAGTGCAATCAGGGGTCCCAGAACTGGAATTGATTTTTGTGGGCCATTCTTTACAAAGTTAGAAGTCAGGAACAGGCCGCCCACAATGTGCAACATATTGATATTTGTTTGCTTTTCTACTAAAGCATTACATTTGGAATTGGTTGAGGACTTGTCAACCGCATCGTTTGTCGCTGCATTAAAGCGATTCATCGGCATTAGAGGCAAACCAAATTCAAGCTGGTCTGACACTGCAACATGTTCGTTAAAGCGCGGAGTGAACTGAGAGAGTTAAGGCTACTGTTTTTAAGCGACCCTCATATAAAGGAGCTTTCAAACTCTTTTCAATCGTCTTGAAGGATGACAACTTGCCACCCCTTCAATGGCGTCTTGGCCGGGTTGAGAGCATTATTTCTGGATCAGACGGCGCCTCGCAAGTTTCAAAAAACAAAACTACAGCTGGCACCGTCAAAAGAGCACTTGGCAAGATCGCTGTGCTGCCTCTTGAGACCAAGACGGTTAAGGCCATCGCACTTCCAACGGGGGGAGCTTATCGGAGGCAAAAGTAGCTGCCTATTCATAACTCATAATTCATAACGCATAACTTGCACATGTATAATTGTTGCTTTTGCCTTTACATGCGAGTTTATCTAATTGCATAGATAACACCTCGTCTGATTGCTTGGCGTGGCTTATCTTATTCACCCTCGCATACTCATATATGTACATCGGTTACAGTTGCGCGTTAGCAACAAATTGACACACCCATTTTTTAGAGAGTCGCAAGTTATGCGTTATGAATTATGTTAAATTTCCATTTAAATGCCTAAATTATATGTTGGCTTCTGCTGCCTCCGAAAGCGTTCCATTATAGTGGACCAAGTATCCTATATGTCCTATATATGTCATAAATTGCTTCATAAAAAATAAATATTGATGAGTCCACATACAAACCAGATTTAATATATTAAAACATTCATGTTTTTGCTGACCCTACCCTAATTTAATTTAAACGCCTGGATCGTTTCGAAACTAAATATGTTACGATTTAATTAAATACCAAAAAGTTAGTAAATTTATGGCTAATTAAAATACATGTGTTCACTATAACCATTATAGGCATACGCTGTAACAGTTAGTTACACTCAAAAAAATTTTTATTTTAATTTACCAGTTGCTTAAATATGTAAGCATTTTTTTTATTAACATTAAAAATAGTTAGTCTTCTATGTGTTCTTCAATAGAAATCTTTGTGAAATAAACTAAGAGTCCAAAAAGGAATAATGAAACTTAATTTCTTATTGTTATATTTTTCTACAAATGGTAGATGCAGTACTTAATTGTTCTTGTCCATTTTTTTTTAATGGCCAAATGCTGTAGAGGGGAAACACTTAGCGAACCGTAGGGGACGTGCCCGAATAGCCACCCGTGTGCCGGGCTCCTCTGCCTTAACAACAAGTATACTAGCTAAAACATCTCTCCTTGTTCCTCTTCGGTCGATCCACTCGACTGATCCTAGACGCTTGCCTGGGACTGTTTATCAAATCACTTCAGGCAAAGTCCCTTATGCTCAACTCATGTATCTCGGACTGGAACTCGCTCTGAGCTCGAATTGAATTCTCTAATCATATTGAGCCACACGGCACCAAATATTAATAAATAATAAACACTAATCTCAATTTTTGCTTCCTGGCTTAGCGTCAGGCGCTGCCAGTTTTATTTGCGACAACCAAAGAACGTGCGACAACCAAAGAACGTGTCGCTGTATTCCGCGCAGTACAGACAGTCGGGCGATGCTGCCTTTCGGTGAAGGCAATTGCGAAAGTAACCATGTACTGAAAAAGCTGTAGTAGTAATGTACCTCACTTTTGTAGCAGGTCACCACTAACACACATCGGTAGCAGGCCACCACTAATAATGTTATTCTCAATAAGGGCCGTGACGAGTTCAGACTGGCGTGCCGCGAGCGCTGCTGGTAACGCTCCCGACAACGGCGGCAACAACAGCGATGACGGCAGCGATGAAGGTAGCGATGACGGCAGCGACAACCGCAAAGAAGTCGGCATGGGTAACTGTGCCGACAACGGCAGCAGCAACAGCAACAACGGCAAAGGCGTCGGCATGTGTAACGGTGGCGACAACGGCAGCAACAACAGTGCGTAACCAGGCACGCATTCGATGCTTTCATGAACCAGTCCAAATGTTGGAGGCGTTTGCCGACATACATTAACCGCAAGAGCAGGTCTTAAAAGCGGAACGCAAATCGGCTAAGCTGTCTGAATCGCAGCTCGAAGGGTCATATTGCTCGGATCTGCCGAAAACCGAGGCGGGAGCCTGGGTCGTGCTACGCATGTGGAGCGTTCGGAAACTTCGCCTTAATCAAAGCCAACTGAAAATATGGAAGACAATTTTGTTACATTTGGAAAAACAAAATAAATTAATTTTATTTTCTTTTAAATATCGTTGCAGGGATTTGGCATGCGATCTTAGTTTAGATTTAAGCACCTTGAGGATTGTCGCAGTGGAGAAAATGGATTCACAACTTGGAGGTTTGGAACCTCCCACCGATATTGAACCGTACCATCATGTAAGGAGCCAATTATGAAGTCAACAATTAGTAAAAAAGTTCACACAACAGATATGCAAACAGTTAGTAAAAAAGTTATTCAAGCAGTTATGCCAACAGCCAATTTTAAAGTTAATTCAGTTTTTGATGAGGCAGTTGATACTGGCAATTTGGCTACCAACCAACCAACAAGCAACAGTAAAAAACAAGTAAGAAGGCTCTAGTCGAGAAATTCCGACTAGACGATACCCCGATCCCTTTACTTTACGCGTACAGTCAGTGCTTGCAAGTATGTGTGTATGTGTGTACGACCATACTGCATACTGCATACACAACTTCAATGTCCCATATCTCCGGTGTTTCTTAACCGATTTTAATAAAAATTTATCAAAGATTGTCATTATTTTGTTAACTATTTCAAATGCCATCTCAAAGTTTTCAAAATTCAAGATTTTGTTGTTATCGATCCCATGTGTATATCGAAAATGGAATGAGTTATCGTAAATCGAAAACAAACTTGTACTGCCTAGGGATTAAGCGAGCTAAAGTTTTAAGTCTCATACATACACACAGACAGACGGACAGACGGACATTTTGCACAAAACCAACATACCCTTTTTACCCATTTTTAATGGGCTCAGGATATAAAAAGCAAGCATGCAGGGCTATAGGTGAAAAATTTCTACTACTTCTAATGGGTACAGCAATGTTAATTTGTTTGATTAGTATGGGAAATCTATCTGATCCGATTCTCGTTCGCCTCGGAGAACCTCGGGCCGTGCATTTCGAAATGACACAGCGCTGCTAAGGACCGAGTCCTTTGAGAGATAACCAGCGAAGGGTGCTGCAAGGATGGAGAAACTCGGTCAGAATAGAGAAGTAGCATTGGCTACATCAACCATTAATATTATCAGGGTGGCCTGTGAGGCTTCCATGCCCCGCAGAAAGCCCCGCCATGGGAAAAAGCGGGTTTACTGGTGGAGACCGAAGATAGCGGACCTGCGCAGGAAGTGTCATACTTCGTTGTGGTATTTGTAAAGGACATGATCCTCCATTGCTTCTGGTACATAGGTACATTGGTACATTGGAGGCTAAAAGCCCATGGAGCAATTCGAGGATTAAGATCAATTTTGTTTTTGCGCAGGAAGTGTCACAGGATAACTCGTGTGTCACAAGGGGCGAGAAACCGAGTTGAAGCGATAGATAAGTTGGCGGAGCACAAGGCCACAAAAAAGGGATCCATCCTGGGACCGGATCTTTGGTACGGCACCTACGATGGTCTTCTAAGACTGGAAATGCCAGAGTTGTGCTTAGTTGGGTATGCGGATGACGTTGCTGCACTGGTAGCGGCGCGAGACCTGCAACGAGCACAGCTCAAGCTCATCCAAGAGATGAGGACTGTCGGTAATTGGATGGCGGAACATGTCAGTGTCGCAGAAAAAGACAGAAGTGGTCCTGACCAAAAAGGGATACCAACGATTATCTCATTGAGAGTCTGGGAGCCTACGGTGATGTTGAATCCTGCGTATAACGATAGACACCAATTTGAACTTGTTTTGACAGATAAAACAGGCGGCAGACAAAGCTGCAGCTGGTGTGACTGACTCAGTAGGCTAATGGCGAATGTTGAGGGCCTGACTTCTAGCCGACGTCGCCTCCAGGTGAGTGTGGTTCAATCGGTGTTGCTCTATGGGGCTGAAGATATGAGCCGGTTCTCTTGAAAAAGGTATATCAAAAAAAAAAGAGCTTCTCATAACAGAACTGTTTGGAGGGAGAAGGTAGGGGCAGATGGACTGCTCGTCTTATTACAGACTATACGATTATACGAGCCGTGGACTAAAAGATAGTGTGGATTAGGAGAGTTTAATATAATTGATGCGACACACATGCTTATGCGTTATAAATATATTGCTTGCACGTACTTGATACGTCTACTTACTTCCACGATCAGGTTCAGTCTTAACATGTCATGGCGTTTTCTTTTAAAAGACCTATTTAAGTAAATGTAAGCTTAGGCTTGTTTTTGCTCCTCTATTGCATTAACTCTGATTTATCCTAAACCTTCTATTGTTGGTATGACATTTATATCCCTTGATTTTTTCTTTAAGTCATGTCCCAAGCTACCCCAAGAATCCTGTTGGTTCTCTCAACTTGACCGTTAGCCTGCGGTGACCCTGTTGCGATTTTCATATTCATATTTTCGAACTAATTTGAGGTGAAACAAGAACCACGGTCTAAAACAATGTGTTTCGGTCTAATATATGATTGAACTAACTTTTCAGAAAACAATTTAACTCCTATGAACATAGACCCTGAAAACATTGAACGGCATGTTTATACCCTGATCCCATTAAAAATGGGAAAAAAGGGTATCATGAAGTTGTGCAAAAGTATGTAACAGGCAGAAGGAAGCATCTCCGACCCCATAAGTATATATATTCTTTTATCAGCATCAACAGTCGAGTCGATATAGCCATGTCCGTCTGTCCGTCTGTCAGTCTGTCCGTCTGTATGTATGAACGCGTCGATCTCAGAGACTATTAGAGCTAGAGACTCCAGACTTAAAACTTAAGCTCGCGTAATCCCTAGGCAGTACAAGTTTGTTTTCGATTTTCGATAACTCATCCCGTTTTTGATATACACATGGGATCGATAACAATAAAATCTTGAATTTGAAAAAACTTTAGATAACATTTTAATTATTAATCAAAATAATAACAATCTGTGAAATTTTTATTAAAATCGGTTGAGAAACACCGGAGATATGGAACCTTGAAGTTGAGTATGCAGTATGCAGTATGGTCGTACACACACGCACACATACTTGCAAGCACTGACTGTACGCGTAAAGTATAGGGATCAGGGTATCGTCTAGGCGGGATTTCTCGACTAGAGCCTTCTTACTTGTTTTTCTCTGGTACTGGGAAATTCTGTACCGACTCTATGCGTTTGTCGTCAGCGCAATGGTCTTGTTTTGTTGTTAAAAATCCCTGGTATTATTATGGACAGTACATTCAAGTGGCCCAACGATACCAAGCACCGGCTTGTTAACGCGTGGACCTAAGCACAAAGCGAGCCACCTCCCGCCCATCCAACCGAGGGGCGCACTGCGTAACGTGCGGTTACGATGATCGCGAACATGTAGACAAATGACATAACACAATTTTTTTTAGTATGCATGCAGAAGTGGTACTAGTTGTTAGGTGGGAAAGATCGTTATATAATGAACATAAGATCCGAAAAGGGTTATGGTTTGCATAGTAAGAATAGCAAGCATGCAGGGCTAAAGGTAAAAAATTTCTACTACTTTTAATGGGTACTGCAAAGTTAATTTGGTTAATTAGTACGGGGGAATCTATTTCATCATTTATTAATTTGTGAACAAAGGTTATGGCTAGCATAGTTCTACGATTAGTCAGAGAGGGAACATTTATTAGTAAAAGTCTACTGTGGTAAGCCGGTAAATTAATACTATAATCCCAGTTAAGACCCCGAAGGGCAAAGAATAAATTTTTTTTGCACCGATTCTATTCTATCCTAATGAATCCTGTACTTGGGATACACAAGATTGGGATATAAAAGATCTATATTCGAGAATCGGTCGAACAAGAGACATATAAAGAGTTTTAGTTATATAGGGGTCGTCGAATTCCCCGTTAGCCTGCGTCGACCCTGTTGCGATTTTCATATGTTAAGTGCCGCTTTCGATTAAAAGTTGATCGAACTAATTTAAGGTGAAACAAGAACCACGGTCTAATATATGATTGAACTAACTTTTTTTAAAGCTTCAGAAAAAAATTTAACTCCTAAACTCCCAGAAAAAATTGAACGGCATGTGTTTTCTCTGGTACTGGGAAATTCTGTACCGACTCTATGCGTTTGTCGTCAGCGCAAAGGGCTTGTTTTGTTGTTAAAAATCCCTGGTATTATTATTGGACTTAGATATACTAACGGACAGTACATTCAAGTGGCCCAATGATACCAAGCACCGGCTTGTTAACGCGTGGACCCAAACACAAGGCGAGCCACCTCCCGCCCATCTTGCCAAAGGGCGCACTGCGTAACGTGCGGTTACGATGATCGCGAACATGTAGACAAATGACATAACACAATTTTTTTTAGTATGCATGCAGAAGTGGTACTAGTTGTTAGGTGGGAAAGATCGTTATATAATGAACATAAGATCCGAAAAGGGTTATGGTTTGCATAGTAAGAATAGCAAGCATGCAGGGCTAAAGGAAAAAAATGTCTACTACTTCTAATTAATTAGTACGGGGGAATCTATTTCATCATTTATTAATTTGTGAACAAAGGTTATGGCTAGCATAGTTCTACGATTAGTCAGAGAGGGAACATTTATTAGTAAAAGTCTACTGTGGTAAGCCGGTAAATTAATACTATAATCCCAGTTAAGACCCCGAAGGGCAAAGAATAAATTTTTTTTGCACCGATTCTATTCTATCTTAATGAATCCTGTACTTGGGATACACAAGATTGGGATATCAAAGATCTATATACGAGAATCGGTCGAACAAGAGACATATAAAGAGTTTTAGTTATATAGGGGTCGTCGAATTCCTTCGACCAGCGCTTAATGAACCCCAACGCACTTGATGCTCGATTTGTAATTGAAGCTATATGCTTGTCGAACTTAAGCTTTGGGTCCATTAAGATACCCAAATCCTCAACCAAATCAATCCGATCAAGAGGTAGGTTATTCAGAATATAGATGTTAAAAAAAGGGCATTCGTCTATAAAAAGACATAGCTTTACATTTACTGCAATTGAGATGCAGTAAATTTACTTGGCGCCAAGTTTGAAAATTGTCTAAACCACTTTGTAATTTATGACTAGACGGAAGAGTGAAAGCTGGCATGCATAATTTCACATCATCAGCACGCATCAGCACCCGTGAGTAATTTATTACGGACGGAAGGTCATTAATGAATAGAATAAATAATAACGGTCCAAGGTGACTTCGTTGTGGAACCCCAGAAGTGACCTACACCGCTTTAGAAACTGAGCCATTAAAATAGACTCTCTGAGATCTAAAAGTTAAATAATCTTGAATCCAAAGAATAAAATTTTTTTTGAGATACCCCTATAATTTTGAGCATTAGATTTGTTTCCTTTTTTATTCATAAGAATAATATAGGACTCTCCAAATTTTTTGGAATGTGCTTAGCTCCACGAACAAACTAAACAGTTTATGCAAAGGTTTTAAAAAACCCTGAGCACAATACCTAAGCACACAGCTAGATTTTCAATACTCGATTGTAAAAAGTCACATTTATTTATTTTGTTCATACGCAGCTTCAGTTTATTTTAAACTTGCCTTTTAAAAACTTCTTTGAGGGTTTCTAAATTTTTTACACAGTTAACATTTTTGCTGGCTACCATGTTATCGTCCTTGTAAACTGTAACTTAGTTTATATAAGCTATAAGTTATAGAGTATACAACTGATTCTTTTTCTAAAAAAATGTGGAAGTATCCGATTTTAAGATCTAATTTGGAAAACACGGTTCTGTTAACTAAACTGTACAGTAATTCGTCAATAAGTGGTAATGGGTAGTTGTCTTTTATTAATACTTTCTTAATTTTTCTGAATTCAATGCAGGTCTCCTGTTTTTTTCTTTACTAGAACTATTTTTTAAAAATTCGTCTAAAAGATTTTGCAATTTTTCCTTTTTTGTGTATGAAAGCCGCCTAGGGAAACAGCGAAAGTGTTTCGACTTTTCTAAATTCAGATTTATCTCGCGCTTGATAACTCGGGGTTTACGGTTCTTAAGTAATAATGGTCTATTAATTGCTTAAATTTGCATAGTAATACATACCTAACGTCGTCTTCGATATTGTATTCAATAATTTTATCATCTGAGAAGTCAATAATAACTATTTCGTTGTGAAAATTTTTGTTAAGAACATCGGTGCTGTTTGTCCTTTAAACATTTTTCGCTTTTTATTTACTGTTGCTTGTTGGTTGGTTGGTAGTCAAATTGCAAGTATCAGCTGGCTCGTTAAAACCTGAATTAGCTGTTAAACTAATTGCAATTTTGGGACTACCTGCTTCTGATTTTTACTGATTTTTGCCATGATTGCTGTATTAACATTATTTTTAACTGTTGGCATAACTATTCGATTAATTTTGTCACTAACTGTTGGCATAACTGTTTGATTAACTTTTTTACTAACTGTGAACTTCGTTACTAACGAACAGTTACTAACTGTTGACATCATTGTTTGGCTCCTCACATGATAGATTGGTTCAATATCGTTAGGAGGTGCCATCTCAAGGTGCTTAAATCTAAACTAAGATCGCATTCGTACATGAAATCTCTCTCAAAAACTACATCATAGCTTTGCAACAAGATTTAAATGATTTATGAGCATGAGCATAGTTCTACGATTAGTAAGAGAGGGAAAAACTATTAGTAAAAGTCTACTGTGATAAGCAGGCAGATTAGTAATAGCGAATGTCTTACCCCGACGTCCGGGAACAGGTCGTAATGGAGGTGAAAGCGAGAGCAGAGCTTCTGGTTTTGAATGAAGGAAACGTGGCGACCTTTCGGCGACCATTCGGATATGGGGAAACAGTTCCCGATTTCTCGTTCGCCTCGGAGAACCTCGGGCCGTGCATTTCGAAATGGCATCTTTCGTTAAATGGAACACAGCGCGGCTAAGAACCGAGTCCCTTGAGAGGGAACCAGCGAAGGGTGCTGCAAGGATGGAGGAACTCGGCCATTGGCATTGGCTCCATCAACCATGAATATTATCAGGGCGGCCTGTGAGGCTTCCATGCCCCGCAGAAAGCCCCGCCATGGGAAAAAGCGGGTTTACTGGTGGAGACCGAAGATAGCGGACCTGCGCAGGAAGTGTCATACTTCGTTGTGGTATTTGTAAAGGACATGGTCCTCCATTGCTTCTGGTACATAAAATATCATAAATCATAATCTTGGAGGCTAAAAGCCCATGGAGCAATTCGAGGATTAAGATCAATTTTGTTTTTGCGCAGGAAGTGTCACAGGATAACTCGTGTGTCACATGGGGCGAGAAACCGAGTTGAAGCGATAGATAAGTTGGAGGAGCACAAGGCCACAGAAAAGGGATCCATCCTGGGACCGGATCTTTGGTACGGCACCTACGATGGTCTTCTAAGACTGGAAATGCCAGAGTTGTGCTTAGTTAGCGGCGCGAGACCTGCAACGAGCACAGCTCAAGCTCAACCAAGAGATGAGGACTGTCGGTAATTGGATGGCGGAACATGTCAGTGTCGCAGAAAAAGACAGAAGTGGTCCTGACCAAAAAAGGATACCAACGATTATCTCATTGAGAGTCTGGGAGCCTACGGTGATGTCGAATCCTGCGTATAACGATAGACACCAATTTGAGCTTGTTTTGACAGATAAAACAGGCGGCAGACAAAGCTGCAGCTGGTGTGACTGCACTCAGTAGGCTAATGGCGAATGTTGAGGGCCTGACTTCTAGCCGACGTCGCCTTTAGATGAGTGTGGTTCAATCGGTGTTGCTCTATGCGGCTGAGATATGGACCGGTTCTCTTGAAAAAGGTGTATCAAAAAAAAAAAAGAGCTTCTCATAACAGAACTGTTTAGAGGGAGAAGGTAGGGGCAGATGGACTGCTCGTCTTATTACAGACTATACGATTATACGAGCCGTGGACTAAAAGATAGTGTGGATTAGGAGAGTTTAACATAATTGATGCGACACACATGCTTATGCGGTATAAATATATTGCTTGCACGTACTTGATACGTCTACTTACTTCCACGATCAGGTTCAGTCTTAACATGTCATGGCGTTTTCTTTTAAAAGACCTATTTAAGTAAATGTAAGCTTAGGCTTGTTTTTGCTCCTCTATTGCATTAACTCTGATTTATCCTAAACCTTCTATTGTTGGTATGACATTTATATCCCTTGATTTTTTCTTTAAGTCATGTCCCAAGCTACCCCAAGAATCCTGTTGGTTCTCTCAACTTGACCGTTAGCCTGCGGTGACCCTGTTGCGATTTTCATATTCATATTTTCGAACTAATTTGAGGTGAAACAAGAACCACGGTCTAAAACAATGTGTTTCGGTCTAATATATGATTGAACTAACTTTTCAGAAAACAATTTAACTCCTATGAACATAGACCCTGAAAACATTGAACGGCATGTTTATACCCTGATCCCATTAAAAATGGGAAAAAAGGGTATCATGAAGTTGTGCAAAAGTACGTAACAGGCAGAAGGAAGCATCTCTGACCCCATAAAGTATATATATTCTTTATCAGCATCAACAGTCGAGTCGATATAGCCATGTCCGTCTGTCCGTCTGTCCGTCTGTATGTATGAACGCGTCGATCTCAGAGACTATATGAGCTAGAGACTCCAGACTTGGAACTTAAGCTCGCCTAATTCCTAGGCAGTACAAGTTTGTTTTCGATATAGATAACTCATCCCGTTTTTGATATACACATGGGATCGATAACAACAAAATCTTGAATTTGAAAAAACTTTAGATAACATTTTAATTATTAATCAAAATAATAACAATCTGTGAAATTTTTATTAAAATCGGTTGAGAAACACCGGAGATATGGAACCTTGAAGTTGAGTATGCAGTATGCAGTATGGTCGTACACACACGCACACATACTTGCAAGCACTGACTGTACGCGTAAAGTATAGGGATCAGGGTATCGTCTAGGCGGGATTTCTCGACTAGAGCCTTCTTACTTGTTTTTCTCTGGTACTGGGAAATTCTGTACCGACTCTATGCGTTTGTCGTCAGCGCAATGGTCTTGTTTTGTTGTTAAAAATCCCTGGTATTATTATGGACAGTACATTCAAGTGGCCCAACGATACCAAGCACCGGCTTGTTAACGCGTGGACCTAAGCACAAAGCGAGCCACCTCCCGCCCATCCAACCGAGGGGCGCACTGCGTAACGTGCGGTTACGATGATCGCGAACATGTAGACAAATGACATAACACAATTTTTTTTAGTATGCATGCAGAAGTGGTACTAGTTGTTAGGTGGGAAAGATCGTTATATAATGAACATAAGATCCGAAAAGGGTTATGGCTAGCAAAGTAAGAATAGCAAGCATGCAGGGCTAAAGGTAAAAAATTTGTACTACTTCTAATGGGTACTGCAAAGTTAATTTGGTTAATTAGTACGGGGAAATCTATTTCATCATTTATTAATTTGTGAACAAAGGTTATGGCTAGCATAGTTCTACGATTAGTCAGAGAGGGAACATTTATTAGTAAAAGTCTACTGTGGTAAGCCGGTAAATTAATACTATAATCCCAGTTAAGACCCCGAAGGGCAAAGAATAAATTTTTTTTGCAGCGATTCTATTCTATCCTAATGAATCCTGTACTTGGGATACACAAGATTGGGATATAAAAGATCTATATTCGAGAATCGGTCGAACAAGAGACATATAAAGAGTTTTAGTTATATAGGGGTCGTCGAATTCCTTCGACTAGCGCTTAATGAACCCCAACGCACTTGATGCTGGATTTGTAATTGAAGCTATATGCTTGTCGAACTTAAGCTTTGGGTCCATTAAGATACCCAAATCCTCAACCAAATCAATCCGATCAAGAGGTAGGTTATTCAGAATATAGATGTTAAAAAAAGGGCATTCGTCTATAAAAAGACATAGCTTTACATTTACTGCAATTGAGATGCAGTAAATTTACTTGGCGCCAAGTTTGAAAATTGTCTAAACCACTTTGTAATTTATGACTAGACAGAAGAGTTAAAGCTGGCATGCATAATTTCACATCATCAGCACGCATCAGCACCCGTGAGTAATTTATTACGGACGGAAGGTCATTAATGAATAGAATAAATAATAACGGTCCAAGGTGACTTCGTTGTGGAACCCCAGAAGTGACCTACACCGCTTTAGAAACTGAGCCATTAAAAAAGACTCTCTGAGATCTAAAAGTTAAATAATCTTGAATCCAAAGAATAAAATTTTTTTTGAGATAACCCTATAATTTTGAGCATTAGATTTGTTTCCTTTTTTATTCATAAGAATAATATAGGACTCTTTCCAAATTTTTTGGAATGTGCTTAGCTCCACGAACAAACTAAACAGTTTATGCAAAGGTTTTAAAAAACCCTGAGCACAATACCTAAGCACACAGCTAGATTTTCAATACTCGATTGTAAAAATTCACATTTATTTATTTTGTCCATACGCAGCTTCAGTTTATTTTAAACTTGCCTTTTAAAAACTTCTTTGAGGGTTTCTAAATTTTTTACACAGTTAACATTTTTGCTGGCTACTATGTTATCGTCCATGTAAACTGTAACTTAGTTTATATAAGTTATAAGTTATAGAGTATACAACTGATTCTTTTTCTAAAAAAATGTGGAAGTATCCGATTTTAAGATCTAATTTGGAAAACACGGTTCTGTTAACTAAACTGTACAGTAATTCGTCAATAAGTGGTAATGGGTAGTTGTCTTTTATTAATACTTTCTTAATTTTTCTGAATTCAATGCAGGTCTCCTGTTTTTTTCTTTACTAGAACTATTTTTTGAAAATTCGTCTAAAAGATTTTGCAATTTTTCCTTTTCTGTGTATGAAAGCCGCCTAGGGAAACAGCGAAAGTGTTTCGACTTTTCTAAATTCAGATTTATCTCGCGCTTGATAACTGGTTTTTCGGGGTTTACGGTTCTTAAGTAATAATGGTATATTAATTGCTTAAATTTGCATAGTAATACATACCTAACGTCGTCTTCGATATTGTATTCAATAATTTTATCATCTGAGAAGTCAATAATAACTATTTCGTTGTGAAAATTTTTGTTAAGAACATCGGTGCTGTTTGTCCTTTAAACATTTTTCGCTTTTTATTTACTGTTGCTTGTTGGTTGGTTGGTAGTCAAATTGCAAGTATCAGCTGGCTCGTTAAACCCTGAATTAGCTGTTAAACTAATTGCAATTTTGGGACTACCTGCTTCTGATTTTTACTGATTTTTGCCATGATTGCTGTATTAACATTATTTTTAACTGTTGGCATAACTATTCAATTACTCTTGTCACTAACTGTTGGCATAACTGTTTGATTAACTTTTTTACTAACTGTGGGCATAACTGTTTGATTGTGTGAACTTCGTTACTAACGAACAGTTACTAACTGTTGACATCATTGTTTGGCTCCTCAGGTTTGGAGGTTCCATCTCAAGGTGCTTAAATCTAAACTAAGATCGCATTCGTACATGAAATCTCTCTCAAAAACTACATCATAACTTTGCAACAAGATTTAAATGATTTATGAGCATGAGCATAGTTCTACGATTAGTAAGAGAGGGAAAAATTATTAGTAAAAGTCTACTGTGATAAGCAGGCAGATTAGTAATAGCGAATGTCTTACCCCGACGTCCGGGAACAGGTCGTAATGGAGGTGAAAGCGAGAGCAGAGCTTCTGGTTTTGAATGAAGGAAACGTGACGACCTTTCGGCGACCTTTCGGATATGGGGAAACAATTCCCGATTTCGCGTTCGCCTCGGAGAACCTCGGGCCGTGCATTTCGAAATGGCATCTTTCGTCAAATGGAACACAGCGCGGCTAAGAACCGAGTCCTTTGAGAGGGAACCAGCAAAGGGTGCTGCAAGGATGGAGGAACTCGGCCATTGGCATTGGCTCCATCAACCATGAATATTATCAGGGCGGCCTGTGAGGCTTCCATGCCCCGCAGAAAGCCCCGCCATGGGATAAGCGGGTTTACTGGTGGAGACCGAAGATAGCGGACCTGCGCAGGAAGTGTCATACTTCGTTGTGGTATTTGTAAAGGACATGGTCCTCCATTGCTTCTGGTACATAAAATATCATAAATCATAATCTTGGAGGCTAAAAGCCCATGGAGCAATTCGAGGATTAAGATCAATTTTGTTTTTGCGCAGGAGGTGTCACAGGATAACTCGTGTGTCACAAGGGGCGAGAAACCGAGCAGCTGGTGTGACTGCGCTCAGTAGGCTAATGGCGAATGTTGAGGGCCTGACTTCTAGCCGACGTCGCCTCCAGATGAGTGTGGTTCAATCGGTGGTTCTCTTGAAAAAGGTGTATCAAAAAAAAAAAAGAGCTTCTCATAACAGAACTGTTTGGAGGGAGAAGGTAGGGGCAGATGGACTGCTCGTCTTATTACAGACTATACGATTATACGAGCCGTGGACTAAAAGATAGTGTGGATTAGGAGAGTTTAATATAATTGATGCGACACACATGCTTATGCGTTATAAATATATTGCTTGCACGTACTTGATACGTCTACTTACTTCCACGATCAGGTTCAGTCTTAACATGTCATGGCGTTTTCTTTTAACAGACCTATTTAAGTAAATGTAAGATTAGGCTTGTTTTTGCTCCTCTATTGCATTAACTCTGATTTATCCTAAACCTTCTATTGTTGGTATGACATTTATTTCCCTTGATTTTTTCCTTAAGTCATCTCCTAAACTACCCCAAGAATCCTGTTGGTTCTCTCAACTTGACCGTTAGCCTGCGTCGACCCTGTTGCGATTTTCATATGTTAAGTGCCGCTTTCGATTAAAAGTTGATCGAACTAATTTAAGGTGAAACAAGAACCACGGTCTAATATATGATTGAACTAACTTTTTTTAAAGCTTCAGAAAACAATTTAACTCCTAAACTCCCAGAAAACATTGAACGGCATGTGTTTTCTCTGGTACTGGGAAATTCTGTACCGACTCTATGCGTTTGTCGTCAGCACAAAGGGCTTGTTTTGTTGTTAAAAATCCCTGGTATTATTATTGGACTTAGATATACTAACGGACAGTACATTCAAGTGGCCCAATGATACCAAGCACCGGCTTGTTAACGCGCGGACCCAAGCACAAAGCGAGCCACCTCCCGCCCATCTAACCGAGGTGCGCACTGCGTAACGTGCGGTTACGATGATCGCGAACATGTAGACAAATGACATAACACCATTTTTTTTAGTATGCATGCAGAAGTGGTACTAGTTGTTAGGTGGGAAAGATCGTTATATAATGAACATAAGATCCGAAAAGGGTTATGGCTTGCATAGTAAGAATAGCAAGCATGCAGGGCTAAAGGAAAAAAATTTCTACTACTTCTAATGGGTACTGCAAAGTTAATTTGGTTAATTAGTACGGGGGAATCTATTTCATCATTTATTAATTTGTGAACAAAGGTTATGGCTAGCATAGTTCTACGATTAGTCAGAGAGGGAACATTTATTAGTAAAAGTCTACTGTGGTAAGCCGGTAAGTTAATACTATAATCCCAGCTAAGACCCCGAAGGGCAAAGAATAAATTTTTTTTGCACCGATTCTATTCTATCTTAATGAATCCTGAACTTGGGATACACAAGATTGGGATATCAAAGATCTATATACGAGAATCGGTCGAACAAGAGACATATAAAGAGTTTTAGTTATATAGGGGTCGTCGAATTCCTTCGACCAGCGCTTAATGAACCCCAACGCACTTGATGCTCGATTTGTAATTGAAGCTATATGCTTGTCGAACTTAAGCTTTGGGTCCATTAAGATACCCAAATCCTCAACCAAATCAATCCGATCAAGAGGTAGGTTATTCAGAATGTAGATGTTAAAAAAAGGGCATTCGTCTATAAAAAGACATAGCTTTTCATTTACTGCAATTGAGATGCAGTAAATTTACTTGGCGCCAAGTTTGAAAATTGTCTAAACCACTTTGTAATTTATGACTAGACAGAAGAGTTAAAGCTGGCATGCATAATTTCACATCATCAGCACGCATCAGCACCCGTGAGTAATTTATTACGGACGGAAGGTCATTAATGAATAGAATAAATAATAACGGTCCAAGGTGACTTTGTTGTGGAACCCCAGAAGTGACCTACACCGCTTTAAATCGGAGCCATAAAAATAGACTATCTGAGATCTAAAAGTTAAATAATCTTAAATCCAAAGAATAAAATTTTTTTTGAGATACCCCTATAATTTTGAGCATTAGATTTGTTTCCTTTTTTATTCATAAGAATAATATAGGACTCTCCAAATTTTTTGGAATGTGCTTAGCTCCACGAACAAACTAAACAGTTTATGCAAAGGTTTTAAAAAACCCTGAGCACAATACCTAAGCACACAGCCAGATTTTCAATACTCGATTTTAAAAATTCACATTTATTTATTTTGTCCATACGCAGCTTCAGTTTATTTTAAACTTGCCTTTTAAAAACTTCTTTGAGGGTTTCTAAATTTTTTACACAGTTAACATTTTTGCTGGCTACCATGTTATCGTCCATGTAAACTGTAACTTAGTTTATATAAGCTATAAGTTATAGAGTATACAACTGATTCTTTTTCTAAAAAAATGTGGAAGTATCCGATTTTAAGATCTAATTTGGAAAACACGGTTCTGTTAACTAAACTGTCCAGTAATTCGTCAATAAGTGGTAATGGGTAGTTGTCTTTTATTAAAACTTTTTTAATTTTTCTGAATTCAATGCAGGTCTCCTGTTTTTTTCTTTACTAGAACTATTTTTTGAAAATTCGTCTAAAAGATTTTGCAATTTTTCCTTTTCTGTGTATGAAAGACGCCTAGGGAAACAAATTCAGATTTATCTCGCGCTTGATAACTGGTTTTTCGGGGTTTACGGTTCTTAAGTAAAAATGGTCTATTAATTGCTTAAATTTGCATAGTAATACATACCTAACGTCGTCTTCGATATTGTATTCAATAATTTTATCATCATTTTATCATCATCTGAGAAGTCAATAATAACTATTTCGTTGTGAAAATTTCGTTAAGAACATCGGTGCTGTTTGTCCTTTAAACATTTTTCGCTTTTTATTTACTGTTGCTTGTTGGTTGGTTGGTAGTCAAATTGCAAGTATCAGCTGGCTCGTTAAAACCTGAATTAGCTGTTAAACTAATTGCAATTTTGGGACTACCTGCTTCTGATTTTTACTGATTTTTGCCATGATTGCTGTATTAACATTATTTTTAACTGTTGGCATAACTATTCGATTAATTTTGTCACTAACTGTTGGCATAACTGTTTGATTAACTTTTTTACTAACTGTGGGCATAACTGTTCGATTGTGTGAACTTCGTTACTAACGAACAGTTACTAACTGTTGACATCATTGTTTGGCTCCTCACATGATAGATTGGTTCAATATCGTTAGGAGGTTCCACCTCAAGGTGCTTAAACCTAAACTAAGATCGCATTCGTACATGAAATCTCTCTCAAAAACTACTTCATAAATTTGCAACAAGATTTAAATGATTTATGAGCATGAGCATAGTTCTACGATTAGTAAGAGAGGGAAAAATTATTAGTAAAAGTCTACTGTGATAAGCAGGCAGATTAGTAATAGCGAATGTCTTACCCCGACGTCCGGGAGGTGAAAGGAGGTGAAAGCGAGAGCAGAGCTTCTGGTTTTGAATGAAGGAAACGTGGCGACATTTCGGCGACCATTCGGATATGGGGAAACAATTCCCGATTTCTCGTTCGCCTCGGAGAACCTCGGGCCGTGCATTTCGAAATGGCATCTTTCGTTAAATGGAACACAGCGCGGCTAAGAACCGAGTCCCTTGAGAGGGAACCAGCGAAGGGTGCTGCAAGGATGGAGGAACTCGGCCATTGGCATTGGCTCCATCAACCATGAATGTTATCAGGGCGGCCTGTGAGGCTTCCATGCCCCGCAGAAAGCCCCGCCATGGGAAAAAGCGGGTTTACTGGTGGAGACCGAAGATAGCGGACCTGCGCAGGAAGTGTCATACTTCGTTGTGGTATTTGTAAAGGACATGGTCCTCCATTGCTTCTGGTACATAAAATATCATAAATCATAATCTTGGAGGCTAAAAGCCCATGGAGCAATTCGAGGATTAAGATCAATTTTGTTTTTGCGCAGGAAGTGTCACAGGATAACTCGTGTGTTACAAGGGGCGATAGATAAGTTGGAGGAGCACAAGGCCACAGAAAAGGGATCCATCCTGGGACCGGATCTTTGGTACGGCACCTACGATGGTCTTCTAAGACTGGAAATGCCAGAGTTGTGCTTAGTTGGGTATGCGGATGACGTTGCTGCACTGGTAGCGGCGCGAGACCTGCAACGAGCACAGCTCAAGCTCATCCAAGAGATGAGGACTGTCGGTAGTTGGATGGCGGAACATGTCAGTGTCGCAGAAAAAGACAGAAGTGGTCCTGACCAAAAAAGGATACCAACGATTATCTCATTGAGAGTCTGGGAGCCTACGGTGATGTCGAATCCTGCGTATAACGATAGACACCAATTTGAGCTTGTTTTGACAGACAAAACAGGCGGCAGACAAAGCTGCAGCTGGTGTGACTGCACTCAGTAGGCTAATGGCGAATGTTGAGGGCCTGACTTCTAGCCGACGTCGCCTTTAGATGAGTGTGGTTCAATCGGTGTTGCTCTATGCGGCTGAGATATGGGCGGGTTCGCTTGAAAAAGGTGTATCAAAAAAAAAAAAGAGCTTCTCATAACAGAACTGTTTGGAGGGAGAAGGTAGGGGCAGATGGACTGCTCGTCTTATTACAGACTATACGATTAACGAGCCTTGGACTAAAATATAGTCTGGATTAGAAGAGTGTAATATAATTGATGCGACACACATACTTATGCGTTATAATTATATTGCTTGCACGTACTTGATACGTCTACTTACTTCCACGATCAGGTTCAGTTTTAACATGTCATGGCGTTTTCTTTTAACAGACCTATTTAAGTAAATGTAAGATTAGGCTTGTTTTTGCTCCTCAATTGCATTAACTCTGATTTATCCTAAACCTTCTATTGTTGGTATGACATTTATTTCCCTTGATTTTTTCTTTAAGTCATCTCCTAAACTACCCCAAGAATCCTGTTGGTTCTCTCAACTTGACCGTTAGCCTGCGTCGACCCTGTTGCGATTTCCATATGTTAAGTGCCGCTTTCGATTAAAAGTTGATCGAACTAATTTAAGGTGAAACAAGAACCACGGTCTAATATATTATTGAACTAACTTTTTTTAAAGCTTCAGAAAATAATTTAACTCCTAAACTCCCAGAAAACATTGAACGGCATGTGTTTTTTCTGGTACTGGGAAATTCTGTACCGACTCTATGCGTTTGTCGTCAGCGCAAAGGGCTTGTTTTGTTGTTAAAAATCCCTGGTATTATTATTGGACTTAGATATACTAACGGACAGTACATTCAAGTGGCCCAATGATACCAAGCACCGGCTTGTTAACGCGCGGACCCAAGCACAAAGCGAGCCACCTCCCGCCCATCTAACCGAGGTGCGCACTGCGTAACGTGCGGTTACGATGATCGCGAACATGTAGACAAATGACATAACACCATTTTTTTTAGTATGCATGCAGAAGTGGTACTAGTTGTTAGGTGGGAAAGATCGTTATATAATGAACATAAGATCCGAAAAGGGTTATGGCTTGCATAGTAAGAATAGCAAGCATGCAGGGCTAAAGGTAAAAAATTTCTACTACTTCTAATGGGTACTGCAAAGTTAATTTGGTTAATTAGTACGGGGGAATCTATTTCATCATTTATTAATTTGTGAACAAAGGTTATGGCTAGCATAGTTCTACGATTAGTCAGAGAGGGAACATTTATTAGTAAAAGTCTACTGTGGTAAGCCGGTAAATTAATACTATAATCCCAGCTAAGACCCCGAAGGGCAAAGAATAAATTTTTTTTGCACCGATTTTATTCTATCCTAATGAATCCTGTACTTGGGATACACAAGATTGGGATATAAAAGATCTATATTCGAGAATCGGTCGAACAAGAGACATATAAAGAGTTTTAGTTATATAGGGGTCGTCGAATTCCTTCGACCAGCGCTTAATGAACCCCAACGCACTTGATGCTCGATTTGTAATTGAAGCTATATGCTTGTCGAACTTAAGCTTTGGGTCCATTAAGATACCCAAATCCTCAACCAAATCAATCCGATCAAGAGGTAGGTTATTCAGAATGTAGATGGTAAAAAAAGTGCATTCGTCTATAAAAAGACATAGCTTTACATTTACTGCAATTGAGATGCAGTAAATTTACTTGGCGCCAAGTTTGAAAATTGTCTAAGCCACTTTGTAATTTATGACTAGACGGAAGAGTTAAAGCTGGCATGCATAATTTCACATCATCAGCACGCATCAGCACCCATGAGTAATTTATTACGGACGGAAGGTCATTAATGAATAGAATAAATAATAACGGTCCAAGGTGACTTCGTTGTGGAACCCCAGAAATGACCTACACCGCTTTAGAAACTGAGCCATTAAAATAGACTCTCTGAGATCTAAAAGTTAAATAATCTTGAATCCAAAGAATAAAATTTTTTTTGAGATACCCCTATAATTTTGAGCATTAGATTTGTTTCCTATTTTATTCATAAGAATAATATAGGACTCTTTCCAAATTTTTTGGAATGTGCTTAGCTCCACGAACAAACTAAACAGTTTATGCAAAGGTTTTAAAAGACCCTGAGCACAATACCTAAGCACACAGCTATATTTTCAATACTCGATTGTAAAAATTCACATTTATTTATTTTGTCCATACGCAGCTTCAGTTTATTTTAAACTTGCCTTTTAAAAACTTCTTTGAGGGTTTCTAAATTTTTTACACAGTTAACATTTTTGCTGGCTACCATGTTATCGTCCATGTAAACTGTAACTTAGTTTATATAAGTTATAAGTTATAGAGTATACAACTGATTCTTTTTCTAAAAAAATGTGGAAGTATCCGATTTTAAGATCTAATTTGGAAAACACGGTTCTGTTAACTAAACTGTACAGTAATTCGTCAATAAGTGGTAATGGGTAGTTGTCTTTTATTAATACTTTCTTAATTTTTCTGAATTCAATGCAGGTCTCCTGTTTTTTTCTTTACTAGAACTATTTTTTGAAAATTCGTCTAAAAGATTTTGCAATTTTTCCTTTTCTGTGTATGAAAGCCGCCTAGGGAAACAGCGAAAGTGTTTCGACTTTTCTAAATTCAGATTTATCTCGCGCTTGATAACTGGTTTTTCGGGGTTTACGGTTCTTAAGTAAAAATGGTCTATTAATTGCTTAAATTTGCATAGTAATACATACCTAACGTCGTCTTCGATATTGTATTCAATAATTTTATCATCATTTTATCATCATCTGAGAAGTCAATAATAACTATTTCGTTGTGAAAATTTTCGTTAAGAACATCGGTGCTGTTTGTCCTTTAAACATTTTTCGCTTTTTATTTACTGTTGCTTGTTGGTTGGTTGGTAGTCAAATTGCAAGTATCAGCTGGCTCGTTAAAACCTGAATTAGCTGTTAAACTAATTGCAATTTTGGGACTACCTGCTTCTGATTTTACTGATTTTTGCCATGATTGCTGTATTAACATTATTTTTAACTGTTGGCATAACTATTAACTGTTTGATTAACTTATTTACTGGGCATAACATAACTGTTTGGTTGTGTGAACTTCGTTACTAACGAACAGTTACTAACTGTTGACATCATTGTTTGGCTCCTAGATGATAGGTGCTTAAATCTAAACTAAGATCGCATTCGTACATGAAATCTCTCTCAAAAACTACATCATAACTTTGCAACAAGATTTAAATGAGTTATGAGCATGAGCATAGTTCTACGATTAGTAAGAGAGGGAAAAATTATTAGTTAAAGTCTACTGTGATAAGCAGGCAGATTAGTAATAGCGAATGTCTTACCCCGACGTCCGGGAACAGGTCGTAATGGAGGTGAAAGCGAGAGCAGAGCTTCTGGTTTTGAATGAAGGAAACGTGGCGACATTTCGGCGACCATTCGGATATGGGGAAACAATTCCCGATTTCGCGTTCGCCTCGGAGAACCTCGGGCCGTGCATTTCGAAATGGCATCTTTCGTCAAATGGAACACAGCGCGGCTAAGAACCGAGTCCTTTGAGAGGGAACCAGCGAAGGGTGCTGCAAGGATGGAGGAACTCGGCCATTGGCATTGGCTCCATCAACCATGAATATTATCAGGGCGGCCTGTGAGGCTTCCATGCCCCGCAGAAAGCCCCGCCATGGGAAAAAGCGGGTTTACTGGTGGAGACCGAAGATAGCGGACCTGCGCAGGAAGTGTCATACTTCGTTGTGGTATTTGTAATGGACATGGTCCCTTATTGCTTCTGGTACATAAAATATCATAAATCATAATCTTGGAGGCTAAAAGCCCATGGAGCAATTCGAGGATTAAGATCAATTTTGTTTTTGCGCAGGAAGTGTCACAGGATAACTCGTGTGTCACAAGGGGCGAGAAACAGAGTTGAAGCGATAGATAAGTTGGCGGAGCACAAGGCCACAAAAAAAGGGATCCATCCTGGGACCGGATCTTTGGTACGGCACCTACGATGGTCTTATAAGACTGGAAATGCCAGAGTTGTGCTTAGTTGGGTATGCGGATGACGTTGCTGCAGAAAAAGACAGAAGTGGTCCTGACCAAAAAAGGATACCAACGATTATCTCATTGAGAGTCTGGGAGCCTACGGTGATGTCGAATCCTGCGTATAACGATAGACACCAATTTGAGCTTGTTTTGACAGACAAAACAGGCGGCAGACAAAGCTGCAGCTGGTGTGACTGTACTCAGTAGGCTAATGGCGAATGTTGAGGGCCTGACTTCTAGCCGACGTCGCCTCCAGATGAGTGTGGTTCAATCGGTGTTGCTCTATGCGGCTGAGATATGGGCGGGTTCGCTTGAAAAAGGTGTATCAAAAAAAAAAAAGAGCTTCTCATAACAGAACTGTTTGGAGGGAGAAGGTAGGGCAGATGGGCTGCTCGTCTTATTACAGAATATACGATTATACGAGCCGTGGACTAAAAGATAGTGTGGATTAGGAGAGTTTAATATAATTGATGCGACACACATGCTTATGCGTTATAAATATATTGCTTGCACGTACTTGATACGTCTACTTACTTCCACGATCAGGTTCAGTCTTAACATGTCATGGCGTTTTCTTTTAACAGACCTATTTAAGTAAATGTAAGCTAAGGCTTGTTTTTGCTCCTCTATTGCATTAACTCTGATTTATCCTAAACCTTCTATTGTTGGTATGACATTTATTTCCCTTGATTTTTTCTTTAAGTCATCTCCTAAACTACCCCAAGAATCCTGTTGGTTCTCTCAACTTGACCGTTAGCCTGCGTCGACACTGTTGCGATTTTCATATGTTAAGTGCCGCTTTCGATTAAAAGTTGATCGAACTAATTTAAGGTGAAACAAGAACCACGGTCTAATATATGATTGAACTAACTTTTTTGAAGGCTTCAGAAAACAATTTAACTCCTAAACTCCCAGAAAACATTGAACGGCATGTGTTTTTTTTGGTACTGGGAAGTTCTGTACCGACTCTATGCGTTTGTCGTCAGCGCAAAGGGCTTGTTTTGTTGTTAAAAATCCCTGGTATTATTATTGGACTTAGATATACTAACGGACAGTACATTCAAGTGGCCCAACGATACCAAGCACAAAGCGAGCCACCTCCCGCCCATCCAACCGAGGGGCGCACCGCGTAACGTGCGGTTACGATGATCGCGAACATGTAGACAAATGACATAACACAATTTTCTTTATACCCTGATCCCATTAAAAATGGGAAAAAAGGGTACAATGAAGTTGTGCAAAAGTATGTAACAGGCAGAAGGAAGCATCTCCGACCCCATAAAGTATATATATTCTTTATCAGCATCAATAGTCGAGTCGATATAGCCATGTCCGTCTGTCCGTCGAATGAATGTATGAACGCGTCGATCTCAGAGACTATAAGAGCTAGAGACTCCAGATTTGGAACTTAAGCTCGCCTAATCTCTAGGCAGTTTTTTTTTTGATTTTCGATAACTCACACCGTTTCCGATATACACATGTGATCGATAACAATAAAATCTTGAATTTGAAAAAACTTTAGATAACATTTTAATTATTAATCAAAATAATAACAATCTGTGAAATTTTTATTAAAATCGGTTGAGAAACACCGGAGATATGGAACCTTGAATTTGAGTATGCAGTATGCAGTATGGTCGTACACACACGCACACATACTTGCAAGCACTGACTGTACGCGTAAAGTATAGGGATCAGGGTTTCGTCTAGTCGTACATGAAATCTCTCCCAAAAACTACATCATAACTTTGCAACAAGATTTAAATGATTTAAATGTTTTTCCAAATATCTAAAATTGATTTTCCAAAAACTTCCAGTTTACTTTGATTTAGACCGAAATAAGTACGGTGATTTTTTTTTTATGAATTATATGGGAATTCAGAGTCTATGAGGCATTCTGCTGTCAATGGAGATATAATGGAGTTTGCAAAATATATTTTAATTTGTCTTACGTTATTATTTATATTGTTGCTTTTTCTTTCAGGGCATTGTCTTATGAAGTGTCCGAACGTTCCACATGCGTAGCACGAACTAGGCTCACGTTTTGCTTTGCGGCAGGTTCAATCAATATGACACATCGAGTTGCAATTCAGTCCTTGTTAGTCGGTTTGCGTGCCGTTTTGTAGATTTCATCTTGCGGTAGCTGTATTAAATTCATCCTTGTCGAAGTTAATGTAGTTGGCCAGTTATATTTTGAATTCGAAACACGATCCGAAGCTTTCTTTAGATTGCCATTTTTGGAACTTACCTCTAGCTTCCACTTTGGAAGTTTTTTTAGCTGAACGTCATGATCAACTGCTCCAAAAGTTGATCAGCTGGTTCCAAAATGCGGGTCTCATTTCCATTCAGCCATTGTTGTGCATTGCCTTTTAAATTCGCCAAAATTAGTTAATGCCAGTAGGTTGCACTTAGGTCGTACAAGCGTGCAATGTTTCTAATTTGTCTGGCCAAGTTTCGTGCGTATGATTCGCCATCGTAATCGAGTGTCACTTCCTTTGCCCAAGTAAATGTTGTTAAAACAGATATACCAAGTTTGTTAACATCGTTGCCTAAAAAGTTTTCTTCGCCGATGCTCGCGCCGTTTTCTTTGAATTATCTTTTAATTTTGGTTTAAATTACTATTGAAAGACTTTGAGTTGCCATCGAATTAAAATTGTTGCTGTTGTTTTCAGGCGTCGAATTTGGTGAAAAAAAAAAAACATGATCCGCTATTGATGTTGCGAATGAACGAGCGACCTGCTCCGCCTATCTGCCTGTGGTAAGCTATTCATTGCACGTAAATTTTTCAATTGCACCAAAAAACACTCGTTAAAATTTATTCTCTCTTTTCTTTTGTTTTTGTTTTTGTTTTGAGGGATCTTTTTTCTGAGATTGTGGTATGATTGTAAGAGTGGAATGTGAATGACACGATACAAATGTTTGTGTGAATACATATTATTTTATACATTTTATTTTATTATACACGCACCAAGAATGGCGTGCCTCCATCGCGTCAGTCTTAACATGTCATCGCGTCTTCTTTAACAAACTTTTTTGAGTAAAACATTATTACTTAGTGTACTAGTGCTGGCCTGCTACCGATGTGTGTTAGTTATGATTGATATATAACAGTACTTAGGTACAGTAATAAGAAGCTTAAAAAATTGTAAGGCGAACGCTTGCGGCTATTATCTTAACGCTTACTAAACAACTCAGCTTTGCTATCATAGGTCCAACAAACCTGTTAGTTCTCTCAATTTTCATATTTTTAATGCATTAAAAATTAATCGATTAAAAATTGATCGAACTCATTTGAGGTGAAACAAGAACCACAATCTGAAATAATGTGTCGATGTGTACCAGTTCAAACAGCTGGTTGCCTGTTGGAATGCAATGTAACAAACCCCTCTTTTTGGTAAGCCAGTAAGTCTTGTTAATTAGATTTGTCATTTTTTGTCTGCCTATGTGTCATACTTCGTTGTGGTATTTGTGAAGGACATGGTCCTCCATTGCGTCTGGTACATAAAATATCATAAATCATAATCTTGGAGGTCTAAAGCCCATCAAGCAACTCGAGGATTAAAGTCAATTTTTTTTAGCGTCAAAGTTAAAGAGTGGCAGTCTGTGTTTATTTTGAAACATATGCGAAATCTGCACAAAGCGTATATTGTTGCTTAAGTTTCTAGTTCGAAACAATTTCATCTTTTTAATCGTATATTGCTAATACTGGTGATTGAACTAACTTTTCTTAAAGCTTCAGAAAACAATTTAACTCATAAACTCCCAGAAAACATTTAACGGCATGTGTTTTCTATGGTACTGGGAAATTCTGTACCGACTCTATGCGTTTGTCGTCAGCGCAAAGGGCTTGTTTTGTTATTAAAAATCCCTGGTATTCAATGCTCGATTGTAAAAATTCACATTTATTTATTTTATCCATACGCAGCTTCAGTTTATTTTGAACTTGACTTTTAAAAACTTCTTCGAGGGTTTCTAAATTTTTTACACAGTTTACATTTTTGCTGGCTACCATGTTATCGTCCATGTAAACTGTAACTTAGTTTATATATAAGTTATAAGTTATAGTGTATAAAACTGATTCTTTTTTTAAAAAAAATGTGGAAGTATCCGATTTTAAGATATAATTTGGAAAACACGGTTTTGTTAACTAAACCATCCAGTAATTCGTCAATAAGTGGTGATGGGTAGTTGTCTTTTATTAAAACTTTGTTAACTAAACCATCCAGTAATTCGTCAATAAGTGGTGATGGGGAGTTATCTTTTATTAAAACTTTCTTAAGTTTTCTGAAATCGATGCAGGTCTCCTGTTTTTTTATTTACTAGAACTATTTTTTGAATATTTGTCTAATAGATAGTGCCATTTTTCCTTTTCTGTGTAAGAAAGCCGCCTAGGCAAACAGCGAAAGGGTTTCGACTTTTCTAAATTCAGATTTATCTCGCGCTTGATAATTGTTTTGTCGGGGTTTACGCTTCTTAAGTAAAAATGGTCTATTAATTGCTTAAATTTGCATAACACATAGCTAAAGTCGTCTCCGATATTGTATTCAATAATTTTATCATCTGAGAAGTCAATAACAACTTTTTCGTTGTGAAAATTTTCGTTGTTACTGTTGCTTGTTGGTTGGTTGGTAGTCAAATTGTAAGTATCAACTGGCTCATTAAAACCTGAATTAACTGTTGAATTTGCCCAGTTTCGTGCGTATGAATCGACATCGTAATCGTAATTGTCTCCATTGTCGTTGCTTATGTTTTTGTTGTTGCCAATTGTAACGTGCACGACACTGCTGTCTTGGCTATTCTCTGTCTGCTATACGGTTCCGGCCGTGCTCAGCGAAATTGGGGTGGGGTCTTCGAAATAGCCATTTTTTTGACACGCTTCACAAATCATAAAAATCGTAGGCAGTAAGGGAAATTGGGAAGACCAAAGTCAAATAAGCTGACGATATGTGGAAGGTGAAGAACTTGGTGATACTGTTATTCTTCTTTACCCGCCATACCTGTAGAATCTAGTGGGTATATGGGACTCTACCCCATAAATGTTATTGTGTGTGAATTAGATTAGGTGCCCAATGTAACAAGATTTTAATTACTCATTTTCAACATTTACTTTATAATGCCTTCATGGCTTAATATTAACTTCATTTTGTGCTTTTGTTTATTATTAAACTAATTTTTCACTTATAATTTCTATAAACTAATTTTATTATTTATTTTAAACTGTATTTCTTAACGCGCGCTTTGTTGTTTGTTTGTCTTTGTCTTATCTATTTGTTCGGATTTCTTATGATTTTGTTTTTAAATTTTCTTAATCACTATTTTTTTTTTCTTTAATTCACACTGCATCTTTCTTTGTTTTCGGCTAGGACGTACTCACGCAAAATCCATCGATGTCAGCAGGCGTGATGACGACGAGGTGTGTATGTATATGTTGGTGTACCTGTATGCATGTGTATTGATGAGTGTGTGTACGTATTGATAAGTGTGTGTGTGTATTGATGAGTGTGAATGACTTTAATAAAATGTTATAAAAATCATAAGTATAAAAATTCGTTAATTATTAAACTCAAAACTTATTCCTTTGATACCAAATATCCTCAAAACGCATCGCAGTTACCATTGCTTAGTTCGTTTATGGTAACGCTTGCGTAGAGAAGTGGGGTGTAGGCGCTTCTTAACGCCTTAGGCCTCTGCTACTGGCTATGTAGATAGGCCTGGGCCTCTTTTAGGCCTCAGCTACCGGCTATCTAGGTAGGCCGTAACCTATTTTAAGGCTTATCCATTCTCCAACGGTTTATATCATGCCTCTAATCGAGGGCTTACAGGCCCCTAATAATGTAGTGCGCCGCTGGAGGCGCTGACGGCGGTAGGGACGGTGGCTTTGGTTTAGGCATAAAGCACCACCAGCCACCACAAGTTTCACTTGTCTTGCAAAAAACAAAGGTTGAACGCACCACCAGCCACCACAAGCTTGACTTGTCTGAAAAAACAACAAAATACTTGATCCACTATACAACACAAGCTTACCTTGCAAAAAACAAAGGTTGAAGCGGCACAAAAATGTATCCCTTTGCTTGAGCAGCCGGTGCATACAGCACAATTTTAATTCAAATAAAAACAAGTTGAATCTGGATGTTCGCAGATTAATTTTTAATATGCGCGTCTGCTAGCACGAAAGTTTTGCTTTTGTCATAAGTGAAATGAGAAATGAGTGAAGCTGCAGGTGTATGTGTTGACAGCGCAGCCGTGCAGACTTGCATGCCGATCGTTAGGGGCTGCCAGAATTGTCGGTGTCGTTGCCTAAACCGTTGTCTCCGCCGATGCTCGCACCTTTTTCTGTGCCGTTGCCTATACCATTGTGGTCGACGTTGTCTTCGCCGATGCTCGCGCGTTTTCTTTAACTTAACTTTTAATTTTGGTTTAAATTACTATTGAAAGACTTTGATTTGCCATCGAATTTAAATTGTTGCTGTTGTTGTCAGGCGTCGAATTTGGTGAAAAAAAAAAACATGATCCGCTATTGATGTTGCGAATGAACGAGCGACCTGCTCCGCCTATCTGCCTGTGGTAAGCTATTCATTGCACGTAAATTTTTCAATTGCACCAAAGAACACTCGTTAAAATTTATTCTCTCTGGCGTGCCTCCATCGCGTCAGTCTTAACATGTCATCGCGTTTTCTCTTACAGACCTTTTTGAGTATAACATTATTACTTAGTGTACTAGTGTTGGCCTGCTACCGATGTGTGTTAGTTATGATTGCTATATAACAGTACTTAGGTATAGTAATAAGAAGCTTAAAAAATTGTAAGGCGAACGCTTGCGGCTATTATCTTAACGCTTACTAAACAACTCAGCTTTGCTATCATAGGTCCAACAAACCTGTTAGTTCTCTCAATTTTCATATTTTTAATGCATTAAAAATTAATCGATTAAAAATTGATCGAACTCATTTGAGGTGAAACAAGAACCACAATCTGAAATAATGTGTCGATGTGTACCAGTTCAAACAGCTGGTTGCCTGTTGGAATGCAATGTAACAAACCCCTCTTTTTGGTAAGCCAGTAAGTCTTGTTAATTAGATTTGTCATTTTTTGTCTGCCTATGTGTCATACTTCGTTGTGGTATTTGTGAAGGACATGGTCCTCCATTGCGTCTGGTACATAAAATATCATAAATCATAATCTTGGAGGTCTAAAGCCCATCAAGCAACTCGAGGATTAAAGTCAATTTTTTTTAGCGTCAAAGTTAAAGAGTGGCAGTCTGTGTTTATTTTGAAACATATGCGAAATCTGCACAAAGCGTATATTGTTGCTTAAGTTTCTAGTTCGAAACAATTTCATCTTTTTAATCGTATATTGCTAATACTGGTGATTGAACTAACTTTTCTTAAAGCTTCAGAAAACAATTTAACTCATAAACTCCCAGAAAACATTTAACGGCATGTGTTTTCTATGGTACTGGGAAATTCTGTACCGACTCTATGCGTTTGTCGTCAGCGCAAAGGGCTTGTTTTGTTATTAAAAATCCCTGGTATTCAATGCTCGATTGTAAAAATTCACATTTATTTATTTTATCCATACGCAGCTTCAGTTTATTTTGAACTTGACTTTTAAAAACTTCTTCGAGGGTTTCTAAATTTTTTACACAGTTTACATTTTTGCTGGCTACCATGTTATCGTCCATGTAAACTGTAACTTAGTTTATATATAAGTTATAAGTTATAGTGTATAAAACTGATTCTTTTTTTAAAAAAAATGTGGAAGTATCCGATTTTAAGATATAATTTGGAAAACACGGTTTTGTTAACTAAACCATCCAGTAATTCGTCAATAAGTGGTGATGGGTAGTTGTCTTTTATTAAAACTTTCTTAAGTTTTCTGAAATCGATGCAGGTCTCCTGTTTTTTTATTTACTAGAACTATTTTTTAAATATTTGTCTAATAGATAGTGCCATTTTTCCTTTTCTGTGTAAGAAAGCCGCCTAGGCAAACAGCGAAAGGGTTTCGACTTTTCTAAATTCAGATTTATCTCGCGCTTGATAATTGTTTTGTCGGGGTTTACGCTTCTTAAGTAAAAATGGTCTATTAATTGCTTAAATTTGCATAACACATAGCTAAAGTCGTCTCCGATATTGTATTCAATAATTTTATCATCTGAGAAGTCAATAATAACTTTTTCGTTGTGAAAATTTTCGTTGTTACTGTTGCTTGTTAATTGGTTGGTAGTCAAATTGTAAGTATCAACTGGCTCATTAAAACCTGAATTAACTGTTGAATTTGCCCAGTTTCGTGCGTATGAATCGACATCGTAATCGTAATTGTCTCCGTTGTCGTTGCTTATGTTTTTGTTGTTGCCAATTGTAACGTGCACGACACTGCTGTCTTGGCTATTCTCTGTCTGCTATACGGTTCCGGCCGTGCTCAGCGAAATTGGGGTGGGGTCTTCGAAATAGCCATTTTTTTGACACGCTTCACAAATCATAAAAATCGTAGGCAGTAAGGGAAATTGGGAAGACCAAAGTCAAATAAGCTGACGATATGTGGAAGGTGAAGAACTTGGTGATACTGTTATTCTTCTTTACCCGCCATACCTGTAGAATCTAGTGGGTATATGGGATTCTACCCCATAAATGTTATTGTGTGTGAATTAAATTAGGTGCCCAATGTAACAAGATTTTAATTACTCATTTTCAACATTTACTTTATAATGCCTTCATGGCTTAATATTAACTTCATTTTGTGCTTTTGTTTATTATTAAACTAATTTTTCACTTATAATTTCTATAAACTAATTTTATTATTTATTTTAAACTGTATTTCTTAACGCGCGCTTTGTTGTTTGTTTGTCTTTGTCTTATCTATTTGTTCGGATTTCTTATGATTTTGTTTTTAAATTTTCTTAATCGCTATTTTTTTTTTCTTTAATTCACACTGCATCTTTCTTTGTTTTCGGCTAGGACGTACTCACGCAAAATCCATCGATGTCAGCAGGCGTGATGACGACGAGGTGTGTATGTATATGTTGGTGTACCTGTATGCATGTGTATTGATGAGTGTGTGTACGTATTGATGAGTGTGTGTGTGTATTGATGAGTGTGAATGACTTTAATAAAATGTTATAAAAATCATAAGTATAAAAATTCGTTAATTATTAAACTCAAAACTTATTCCTTTGATACCAAATATCCTCAAAACGCATCGCAGTTACCATTGCTTAGTTCGTTTATGGTAACGCTTGTGTAGAGAAGTGGGGTGTAGGCGCTTCTTAACGCCTTAGGCCTCTGCTACTGGCTATGTAGATAGGCCTGGGCCTCTTTTAGGCCTCAGCTACCGGCTATCTAGGTAGGCCGTAACCTATTTTAAGGCTTATCCATTCTCCAACGGTTTATATCATGCCTCTAATCGAGGGCTTACAGGCCCCTAATAATGTAGTGCGCCGCTGAAGGCGCTGACGGCGGGCTGGTAGGGACGGTGGCTTTGGTTTAGGCTTAAAGCACCACCAGCCACCACAAGTTTCACTTGTCTTGCAAAAAACAAAGGTTGAACGCACCACCAGCCACCACAAGCTTGACTTGTCTGAAAAAACAACAAAATACTTGATCCACTATACAACACAAGCTTACCTTGCAAAAAACAAAGGTTGAAGCGGCACAAAAATGTATCCCTTTGCTTGAGCAGCCGGTGCATACAGCACAATTTTAATTCAAATAAAAACAAGTTGAATCTGGATGTTCGCAGATTAATTTTTAATATGCGCGTCTGCTAGCACGAAAGTTTTGCACTTGTCATAAGTGAAATGAGAAATGAGTGAAGCTGCAGGTGTATGTGTTGACAGCGCAGCCGTGCAGACTTGCATGCCGATCGTTAGGGGCTGCCAGAATTGTCGGTGTCGTTGCCTAAACCGTTGTCTCCGCCGATGCTCGCACCTTTTTCTGTGCCGTTGCCTATACCATTGTGGTCGACGTTGTCTTCGCCGATGCTCGCGCGTTTTCTTTAACTTAACTTTTAATTTTGGTTTAAATTACTATTGAAAGACTTTGATTTGCCATCGAATTTAAATTGTTGCTGTTGTTGTCAGGCGTCGAATTTGGTGAAAAAAAAAAACATGATCCGCTATTGATGTTGCGAATGAACGAGCGACCTGCTCCGCCTATCTGCCTGTGGTAAGCTATTCATTGCACGTAAATTTTTCAATTGCACCAAAGAACACTCGTTAAAATTTATTCTCTCTGGCGTGCCTCCATCGCGTCAGTCTTAACATGTCATCGCGTTTTCTCTTACAGACCTTTTTGAGTGTAACATTATTACTTAGTGTACTAGTGTTGGCCTGCTACCGATGTGTGTTAGTTATGATTGCTATATAACAGTACTTAGGTATAGTAATAAGAAGCTTAAAAAATTGTAAGGCGAACGCTTGCGGCTATTATCTTAACGCTTACTAAACTCATCTTCATCAACTGCAGCGAGCCGATTATACTAATGGTTATACTATCTTTGCTATCATAGGTCCAACAAACCTGTTAGTTCTCTCAATTTTCATATTTTTAATTAATTAAAAATTAATCGATTAAAAATTGATCGAACTCATTTGAGGTGAAACAAGAACCACAATCTGAAATAATGTGTTTCGGACTACTATATGCCCTGAAATAGTCTTGCAGTGATAACTTCTTTTGTGTTTGTTGGTTTTGTTGCGTATAGTCGTGTAAATTTTATAAAACCGTTTACGATCACAAATATGTATTTCGTTGATCAACCGGAGTCAACAGGTCCAAAATGGTCGATGTGTACCAGCTCAAACAGCTTGTTGCCTGTTGGAATGCAATGTAATAATCCCTCTCCTTTTCCCGTCTTTGGTGAGAAGGTTATGCATTTTTAACAGTCCTCTGTGTGTACAGCATTTTTCTTTAATTTTTTAGTAAGCCAGTAACTCTTGTTAATTAGATTTGTCATTTTGTGTCTGCCTATGTGTCATACCGTGTTTTGGTATTTGTAAAGGACATGGTCCTCCATTGCTTCTGGTACATAAAATATCATAAATCATAATGTTGGAGGTCTAAACCCCATCGAGCAATTCGAGGACTAAGATCAATTTTGTTTAGCGTCAAAGTTAAAGAGTGGCAGTCTGTGATTATTTTGAAACATATGCGAAATCTGCACAAAGCGTATATTGTTGCTTAAGTTTCTAGTTCGAAACAATTTCATCTTTTTAATCGTATATTGCTAATACTGGTGATTGAACTAACTTTTCTTAAAGCTTCAGAAAACAATCTAATTCCCAAACTCCCAGAAAACATTTAACGGCATGTGTTTTCTCTGGTACTGGAAAATTCTGTACCGACTCTATGCGTTTGTCGTCAGCGCAAAGGGCTTGTTTTGTTATTAAAAATCCCTGGTATTCAATGCTCGATTGTAAAAATTCACATTTATTTATTTTATCCATACGCAGCTTCAGTTTATTTTGAACTTGACTTTTAAAAACTTCTTTGAGGGTTTCTAAATTTTTTACACAGTTTACGTTTTTGCTGGCTACCATGTTATCTTCCATGTAAACTGTAACTTAGTTTTGATAAGTTATAAGTTATAGTGTATACAACTGATTCTTTTTTTTAAAAAAAATGTGGAAGTATCCGATTTTAAGATCTAATTTGGAAAACACGGTTTTGTTAACTTAACCATCCATTAATTCGTCAATAAGTTGTGATGGGTAGTTGTCTTTTATTAAAACTTTCTTAAGTTTTCTGAAATCAATGCAGGTCTCCTGTTATTATAACCTGATCCCATTAAAAATGGGAAAAAGGGTATAATGGTTTTGTGCAAAAGTGTGTAACGGGCAGAAGGTAGCATCTCCGACCCCATAAAGTATATATATTTTTGATAAGCATCAACAGCCGAGTCGATATAGCCATGTCCGTCTGTCTGTCCGTCAGTCCGTCCGTCTGTCCGTCTGTCCGTCCGTATGTATGAGCCAACCGATCTCAGAGACTATAAAAGCTAGAGACTCCAGATTTGAAACTTAAGCTCGCATAATCCCTAGGCAGTACAAGTATGTTTTCGATTTTCGATAATTCATCCCGTTTTTGATATACACATACGATCGATAACAACAAAATCTTGAATTTTGAAAACTTTGAGATAGCATTTGAAATATTAAACAAAATAAATAATGACAAGCTGTGAAATTTTTATTAAAATCGGTTAAGAAACACCGGAGATATAGAACATTGAAGTTGTGCATGCAATATGTGCCTACATACAAACACACATACTTGCAAACACTGACTGTACGCGAAAATTATAGGAATCAGGGTATCGTCTAGTCGGGATTTCTCGACTAGAGCCTTCTTACTTCTTTTCTTTACTAGAACTATTTTTTAAACACTCGTCTAATAGATTTTGCAATTTTTCCTTTTCTGTGTAAGAAAGCCGCCTAAAGAAACAGCGAAAGGGTTTCGACTTTTCTAAATTCAGATTTATCTCGCGGTTGATAATTGGTTTGTCGGGGTTAACGGTTCTTAAGTAAAAATGGTCTATTAATTGCTTAAATTTGCATAGTAATACACAGTTAAGGTCGTCTCCAATATTGTATTCAATAATTTTATTATTAAACTAATTTTTCACTTATAATTTTTAAATGTATAATTTCTATAAACTAATTTTATTATTTATTTTAAACTGTATTTCTTAACGCGCGCTTTGTTGTTTGTTTGTCTTTGTCTTATCTATTTGTTCGGATTTTTTATGATTTTGTTTTTAAATTTTCTTAATCACTATTTTTTTTTTCTTTAATTCACACTGCATCTTTCTTTGTTTTCGGCTAGGACGTACTCACGCAAAATCCATCGATGTCAGCAGGCGTGATGACGACGAGGTGTGTATGTATATGTTGGTGTACCTGTATGCATGTGTATTGATGAGTGTGTGTACGTATTGATGAGTGTGTGTGTGTATTGATGAGTGTGAATGACTTTAATAAAATGTTATAAAAATCATAAGTATAAAAATTCGTTAATTATTAAACTCAAAACTTATTCCTTTGATACCAAATATCCTCAAAACGCATCGCAGTTACCATTGCTTAGTTCGTTTATGGTAACGCTTGTGTAGAGAAGTGGGGTGTAGGCGCTTCTTAACGCCTTAGGCCTCTGCTACTGGCTATGTAGATAGGCCTGGGCCTCTTTTAGGCCTCAGCTACCGGCTATCTAGGTAGGCCGTAACCTATTTTAAGGCTTATCCATTCTCCAACGGTTTATATCATGCCTCTAATCGAGGGCTTACAGGCCCCTAATAATGTAGTGCGCCGCTGGAGGCGCTGACGGCGGTAGGGACGGTGGCTTTGGTTTAGGCATAAAGCACCACCAGCCACCACAAGTTTCACTTGTCTTGCAAAAAACAAAGGTTGAACGCACCACCAGCCACCACAAGCTTGACTTGTCTGAAAAAACAACAAAACACTTTATTCACTATACAACACTTTTGGCACAAGCTTACCTTGCAAAAAACAAAGGTTGAAGCGGCACAAAAATGTATCCCTCCCGGCAATATTTGCTGCAGCATTCTTTGCTTGAGCAGCCGGTGCATACAGCACAATTTTAATTCAAATAAAAACAAGTTGAATCTGGATGTTCGCAGATTAATTTTTAATATGCGCGTCTGCTAGCACGAAAGTTTTGCACTTGTCATAACGGAAATGAGTGAAGCTGCAGGTGTATGTGTTGACAGCGCAGCCGAGCAGACTTGCATGCCGATCGTTAGGGGCTGCCAGAATTGTCGGTGTCGTTGCCTAAACCGTTGTCTCCGCCGATGCTCGCACCTTTTTCTGTGCCGTTGCCTATACCATTGTGGTCGACGTTGTCTTCGCCGATGCTCGCGCGTTTTCTTTAACTTAACTTTTAATTTTGGTTTAAATTACTATTGAAAGACTTTGATTTGCCATCGAATTTAAATTGTTGCTGTTGTTGTCAGGCGTCGAATTTGGTGAAAAAAAAAAACATGATCCGCTATTGATGTTGCGAATGAACGAGCGACCAGCTGCGCCTATCTGCCTGTGGTAGGCAAGGCATTGCAAGTAAATTTTTCAATTGCACCAAAGAACACTCGTTAAAATTTATTCTTTCTGGCGTGCCTCCATCACGTCAGTCTTAACATGTCATCGCGTTTTCTCTTAACAGACCTTTTCAAGTATAACATTATTACTTAGTGTACTAGTATTGGTCTGCTACCGATGTGTGTTAGTTATGATTGCTATATAACAGTACTTAGGTATAGTATTAAGAAGCTTAAAAAAATTGTAAGGCGACCGCTAGCGGCTATTGTCTTAACGCTTACTAAACTCATCCTTTTCAACTGCAGCGAGCCGATTATACTAATGGTTGTACTAGCTTTGCTATCATAGGCCCAACAAACCTGTTAGTTCTCTCAATTTTCATATTTTTAATGCATTAAAAATAAATCGATTAAAAATTGATCGAACTCATTTGAGGTGAAACAAGAACCACAATCTGAAATAATGTGTTTCGGTCTACTATATGCCCTGAAATAGTCTTTGAGTGCAGTGATAACTTCTTTTGTGTTTGTTGGTTTTGTTGTTTATAAAACCGTCTACGATCACAAATATGTATTTTTTTGATCTACCGGAGTCAACAGGTCCAAAATGGTCGATGTGTACCAGCTCAAACAGCTTGTTGCTTGTTGGAATGGAATGTAATAAACCCTCTCCTTTTCCTGTCTTTGGTGAGAAAGGAGTGGCAGTCTGTGATTATTTTGAAACATATGCGAAATCTGCCCAAAGCGTATATTATTGCTTAAGTTTCTAATTCGAAACTGTGGTATTTGGCTTCTGCCCCGTTGTGCGTTTTGAAAAGTAGAAAATCGGATGAAGCGTACCATCTTTTTTTCTTTGAAGAAAAACTGCACTAAAACCTAAAGCACTAGCATCGCAGTCCAACTCAATTTCATCTTTTTAATCGTACATTGCTAATACTGGTCATTGAACTAACTTTTCTTAAAGCTTCAGAAAACAGTTTAACTCTTAAACTCCCAGAAAACATTTAACGGCATGTGTTTTCTCTGGTACTGGGAAATTCTGTACCGACTCTATGCGTTTGTCGTCAGCGCAAAGGGCTTGTTTTGTTATTAAAAATCCGTGGTATTCAATGTTCGATTGTAAAAATTCACATTTATTTATTTTATCCATACGCAGCTTCAGTTTATTTTGAACTCGACTTTTAAAAACTTCTTTGAGGGTTTCTAAATTTTTTACACTGTTTACATTTTTGCTGGCTACCATGTTATCGTCCATGTAAACTGTAACTTAGTTTTTATAAGTTATAAGTTGTAGTGTATGTAGGATTGGCAGCTCTAGCAGCTGATACCGATAACTATCTATAAGATCTTATATTAAGTTGTAGTAATCGACAGGATATCGTAGTATAAGCACACCACTAAAAGTTGTCAAAGTTGCACAAGCTCAGCGAAACTAACATTATTCAATTGCGTTGATGGAGAAGGTTGCAGTTAATGCAAAATAACGGCGAAAAGAAGCAGACATCGAAGAAGGCTGTCTGTATCACATCAAAGACGTGAAGAAGAGAAAGACGGATACGTGTGCCTTAACACACGTACACAAGAAAAAAGAAAAACTGGCGTTGGTATAAAATAAAGTTAACATGGTGTTAACATAGGTCTGTTAAAAGTAATGTTAAGTAATTTTAATGATGATAGTTATACACGGTGAAAAATAAAGAAAGCCAGATAACGAGTACAGCGTCAACGATATGGTTGCCATTAAGCGAACCCAATTCGGAGCCGGACTGAAACTGAAAGGGAAGTTTATTGGTCCCTATGTTGTGAAACATAAGTTGAGACGTGGACGGTACATAGTAGAAAAGATAGGTAGCTTTGAAGGACCGACAAACACTAACACAATTGCTGAAAATATGAAAATTTGGAACCCATTATTCGGGACAAATAATTAGTAGGATGGCCGAATGTAGGATTGGATAACTATCTATAAGATCTAATATTAAGTTGTAGTAACCGATAGGATATCGTAGTATAAGCACACCACTAAAAGATGTATGAAGAGTAGTAGTAGACTAAGCCGGCAAAGCGGAAGGCCGTATAAATTAAGAAGTTGAAATTGTGTACACATATAAGGAAATGTTCGCTGAATAAACGTTGTAATTATTATTTTGTATATTAAATCAAAGTTGTTTTAATATACGTGGCTTTAAAAGTTCAGTCCTACATGTATAAAACTTTTTTTTATTTTTTAAATGTGGAAGTATCCGATTTTAAGATCTAATTTCTAATTTTTCCAGTAATTCGTCAATAAGTGGTGATGGGTAGTTGTCTTTTATTAAAACTTTCTTAAGTTTTCTGAAATCAATGCAGGTCTCCTGTTTTTTTCTTTACTATAACTATTTTTTAAACATTCGTCTAATAGATTTTGCAATTTTTCCTTTTCTGTGTAAGAAAGCCGCCTAGGGAAACAGCGAAAGGGTTTCGACTTGTCTAAAGATTTAAATGATTTAAATGTTTTTCTTTGAAGAAAAACTGCACTAAAACCTAAAGCACTAGCATCGCAGTCCAACTCAATTTCATCTTTTTAATCGTATATTGCTAATACTTGTGATTGAATTAACGTTTCTTTAAGCTTCAGAAAACAATTAAACTCCTAAACTCCCAGAAAACATTGAACGGCACGTGTTGACTTGACTTTTAAAAACTTCTTTGAGGGCTTCTAAATTTACACAGTTTACATTTTTGCTGGCTACCATGTTATCGTCCATGTAAACTGTAACTTAGGTTATATAAGTTATAAGTTATAGAGTATACAACTGATTCTTTTTCTAAAAAAATGTGGAAGTATCCGATATTAATATTTATATTTGCAATTTTTCCTTTTCTCTGTAAGAAAGCCGCCCAAAGAAACAGCGAAAGGGTTTCAACTTTTCTAAATTCAGATTTATCTCGCGCTTGATAATTGGTTTGTCGGGGCTTACGGTTCTTAAGTAAAAATGGTATATTAATTGCATAAATTTGCATAGTAATACGTAGCTAAAGTCGTCCCCGATATTGTATTCAATAATTTTATCATCTGAGAAGTCAATATTAACTATTTCGTTGTGAAAATTTTCGTTACATCGGTGCTGTTTGTCCCTTAAACATTTTTCGCTTTTTATTTACTGTTGCTTGTTGGTTGGTTGGTAGTCAAATTGCAAGTATCAACTGGCTCATTAAAGCCTGAATTACCTGTTGAATTAGCTGTTAAACTAATTGCAATTTTGGGACTATCTGTTTCTGATTTTTACTGATTTTTGTCATGATTGCTGTATTAACATTATTTTTAACTGTTGGCATAACTATTCGATTAATTTTGTCACTAACTGTTGGCATAACGGTTTGATTGTGTGAACTTCGTTACTCATCATTGTTTGGCTCCTCACATGATAGATTGGTTCAATATTGTTAGGAGGTTCCATCTCAAGGTGCTTAAATCTAAACTAAGATCGCATTCGTACATGAAATCTCTCCCAAAAACTACATCACAACTTTGCAACAAGATTTAAAAGATTTAAATGTTTTTCCAAATACCAAAAATTGATTTTCCAAAAACTTCCAGTTTACTATGACTTAAACCGAAATAAGAACCAGTGTTAGGTTGCAGCGTATTTCTTTTGGTACGCGGTGTTTTTTTGTAAATTATATGGGAATCCCAGAGTCTATGAGGCATTCTGCAGTCAATGGAGATATAATGGAGTTTGCAAAATATATTTTAATTTGTCTTACGTAATTATTTATATTGTTGCTTTTCCTTTCAGGGCATTGTCGAACGTTCCACATGCGTAGCACGACCCAGGCTCACGCTTTGGTTTGCGGCAGGTTTGATGATCAATATGGCACGCCGAGTTGCAATTCAGTCCTTGTTAGTCGGTTTGCGTGCCGTTTTGTAGATTTCATCTAGCGGTAGCTTTATGTCGGCAAACGCCTTTAACGTTTAGGCTGGTTCATGAAAGCATTAAGTTCTTCCTTGTCGACGTTAATGAAGTTGGCCAGTTATATTTTAAATTCGAAACACGATCCGAAGCTTTCATTAGATTGCCATTGCCGTTTTTGGAACTTACCTCTAGCTTCCACTTTGGAAGTTTTTTTTGCGGAACGTCATGATCAACTGCTCCAAAAGTTGATCAGCTGGTTCCAAAATGCGGGTCTCATTTCCATGCAGCCATTGTTTTGCATTGCCTTTTAAATTCGCCAAAATTAATTAATGCCAGTAGGTTGCACTTAAGTCGTAAAAGCGTGCAATGTTTCTAATTTGTCTGGCCCAGTTTCGTGCGTATGATTAGTAAATGTTGTTAAAACAGATATACCAAGTTTGTTCACATACGTGGCCTGGTGTTGTGCCATGTTTTCGGTTTTTTCAACATGTTTTCCGTTCGATGTTGTCTCCGTTGTCTAAGTCATTGCTTATGTTTTTGTTGTTGCCAATGTCGGTGTCGTTGCCTAAACCGTTGTCTTCGCCGATGCTCGCGCCTTTTTCTGTGCCGTTGCCTATACCATTGTGGTCGCCGTTGTCTTCGCCGATGCTCGCGCCGTTTTCTTTAAACTATCTTTTAGTTTTGGTTTAAATTACTATTGAAAGATTTTGAGTTGCCATCGAATTTAAATTGTTGCTGTTGTTGTCAGGCGTCGAAATTGGTGAAAAAAAAAACACGATCCGCTATTGATGTTGCGAATAACCGAGCGACCAGCTCCGCCTCTCTGCCTGTGGTTGGCAATTCATTGCAAGTAAATTTTTCAATTGCACCAAAGAACACTCGTTAAAATTTATTTTCTCTTTTGTTTTTGTTTTTTTTTGTGTTTTGAGGGATGTTTTTGCTGAGATTGTGGTAGGACTGTAAGAGTGGAATGTGAATGAAACGATACAAATGTTTGTGTGATATAAATACATGTTGGCCTGCTACCGATGTGTGTTAGTTATGATTGATACATAACAGTACTTAGGTATAGTATAAAGAAGCTTAAAAAAGTTGTAAGGCGAACGCTTGCGGCTATTATCTTAACGCTTACTAAACTCATCTTCAGCTGCAGCGAGCCGATTATACTACTGGTTATACTAGCTTTGCTATCATAAGTCCAACAAACCTGTTAGTTCTCTCAATTTTCATATTTTTAATGCATTAAAAATTAATCGATTAAAAATTGATCGAACTCATTTGAGGTGAAACAAGAACCACAATCTGAAATAATGTGTTTCGGTCTACTATATGCCATGAAATAGTCTTTGAGTGTAGTGATAACTTCTTTTGTGTTTGTTGGTTTTGTTGCGCATAGTCGTGTAAATTTTATAAAACCGTTTACGATCACAAATATGTATTTCTTTGAGCTACCGGAGTCAACAGGTCCAAAATGGTCGATGTGTACCAGCTCAAACAGCTTGTTGCCTGTTGGAATGCAATGTAATAATCCCTCTCCTTTTCCTGTCTTTGGTGAGAAGGCTATGCATTTTAAACAGTTCCCTGTGTGTACAGCATTTTTCTTTAATTTTTTGGTAAGCCAGTAACTCTCATTTTGTGTCTGCCTGTGTGTCATACTTCGTTGTGGTTTTTTGTAAAAAACATGGTCCTCCTTCTGGTACATAAAATAATATTCTATCATCGTTTGCTTTTCGATTAATTATTCCGTTTCGCATTTCGAATAGTTTGTGCTCGGATGTTTCTATTTTCAATTTTTTAATAATTTCATATTCGGCTTGTAAAATAACTAAATTTCCTTCGAAGCTGTTTGTCTTCACTATGAGAATATTGTTGCATCTACTTAAAGCGTCTACGTGTTTCATTTTTGTTTTTGTTCTGTGAACTAGATTTGGAACTTAAGCTCGCCTAATCCCTAGGCATTACAAGTTTGTTTTCGCTTTTCGATAACTCATCCCGTTTCTGATATACACTTGTGATCGATAACAACAAAATCTTGAAATTTGAAAACTTTGAGATAGCATTTGAAACATTAAGCAAAATAATGACAATCTGTGAAATGTTTATTAAAATCGGTTAAGAAACACCGGAGATATGGGACATTGAAGTTGTGTATGCAGTATGCAGTATGCGCGTACACTGACTGTACGCGCAAAGTAAAGGGATCGGGGTATCTTCTAGTCGGAATTTCTCGACTAGAGCCTTCTTACTTGTTTTTTACTGTTTCTTGTTGGTTTGTTGGTAGCCAAATTGCCAACATCAACTGCCTCATCAAAAACTGAATTAACTTTAAAATTGGCTGTTGGCATAACTGCTTGAATAACTTTTTTACTAACTGTTGGCATACCTGTTGTGTGAACTTTTTTACTAACTTTTGACTTAATATTTGGCTCCTTACATGATAGTCCGGTTCAATATCGGTGGGAGGTTCCAAACCTCCAAGTTGTGAATCCATTTTCTCCACTGTGACAATCCTCAAGGTGCTTAAATCTAAACTAAGATCGCATGCCAAATCCCTCCCAGATCATCATCATCATCATTGCTCATAGAATCGTTTGCAACGATATTTAAAAGAAAATAAAATTATTTTCTTTTGTTTTTCCAAATGTAACAAATTTATCTTCCATATTTTCAGTTGGCTTTGATTAAAGCGAAGTTTTCGAACGCTCCACATGCGCCTCGGTTTGCGGCAGATCCGAGCAGTATGACCCTTCGAGCTGCGATTCAGACAGCTTAGCCGATTTGCGTTCCGCTTTTAAGACTTGCTCTTGCGGTTAATGTATGTCGGCAAACGCCTCCAACATTTGGACTGGTTCATGAAAGCATCGAATGCGTGCCTAGTTACGCACTGATAACTGCGCTGCCGTCGCTGTTGTTGCTGCCGTTGTCGGCACCGTTACACATGCCGACGCCTATGCCGTTGTCGGTGTTGCTGCTGCCGTTGTCGGCACCGTTACCCATGCCGACTCCTTTGTGGTTGTCGCTGCCGTCATCGCTCCCGTCATTGCCGCCGTTGTCGGGAGCGTTACCAGCAGCGCTCGCGGCACGCCAGTCTAAACTCGAAACGGCCCTTATTGAGTATAACATTATTAGTGGTGGCCTGCTACCGATGTGTGTTAGTGGTGACCTGCTACAAAAGTGAGGTACATTACTACCTAACACAGCTTTTTTCAGTAAATGGTTATTTTCGCAACTACCTTCACCGAAAGGCAGCATCGCCCAACTGTCTGTACTGCGCGGAATACAGCGACACGTTCTTTGGTTGTCGCACGTTCTTTGGTTGTCGCAAATAAAACTGGCAGTGCCTGCCGCTAAGCCAGGAAGCAAAGATTGAGATTAATATTTATTATTTATTAGTGTTTGGTGCCGTGTGGCTCAATATGATTAGAGAATTCAAAAATTCGAACGGATCGAGCTCAGAGCGAGTTCCAGTCCGAGATAAATGATCAAGAAGTTGGGCATAAGGGACTTTGCCTGAAGTGATTTGATAAACAGTCCTAGGGTCAGTCGAGTGGATCGACCGAAGAGGAACAAGGAGAGATGTTTTAGCTAGTATACTTGTTGTTAAGGCAGAGGAGCCCGGCACACGGGTGGCTATTCGGGCACGTCCCCTACGGTTCGCTAAGTGTTTCCCCTCTACAGTATTTGGCCATTAAAAAAAAATGGACAAGAACAATTAAGTACTGCATCTACCATTTACCATTAATTTATTTCACAAAGATTTCTATTGAAGAACACATAGAAGACTAACTATTTTTAATGTTAATAAAAAAAATGCTTACATATTTAAGCAACTGGTAAATTAAAATAAAAATTCTTTTGAGTGTAACTAACTGTTACAGCGTATGCCTATAATGGTTATAGTGAACATGTTGAAATATAATTTGGATAATATTCGATAGTATGTAAGCGATAATATTATCGATCTGGCAACACCATTCGAGAGCAATGAATTTCTCTCTCTCTCTTTGTTAGTTTGTAGTTACACACTTCTTTTTGTACTACCATCCTGTGCAGACGTTTCTTAAAATAAATCCGCGTTTTTAAAAACTCTAACATAGGTTATGGGCCCAGATCACAAAGTGATTGGAAATAAAAAGAAGTCAGAAGATTTTGTTAAATTGATTTAAGTCGTGAACAAAGTTACGTGAACAATTAACAAAATGAGTGTTTGGTGTATGTCTATGCGTAGCGTACTTATAACGGCAGATTTGTGGTGTGTGGTCTGTGGGCAAAGTGTAAAGCCTGAAGAAGATAGACAAGCCGCAAAGTGGGAAATTGTTGATCAAAAGGCATTGGCATGTCTTATTCTCTATGTAAGGCCTTCGCAGCTTGTTCACATTAAAGCATGCAAAACATCGAAGTCGGCATGGGACAAATTGCGCGATATTCATGTGTTTGTTGGACCAGGGAAAAGAGTACAGTTATATCAAAGGCTCATACGGCTGGGTATGCAGAATGGTGAAGACGTTGTGAAACATGTGAACTTGTTCGTGGAAATTGCAGACAAGCTTGCAGAGTTAGAAATTGAATTAAAAGATGAACTGAAAGTGATGTGATAATGATTTTATCAAGTTTGCCAAGTTCATGGGACAATTTTGTGGTCGCTATCGAAACACGCGACAGCTTACCAACATTTGAGAACGTACGGTTAAAACTTATAGAAGAAGATGTGCGAAAAAGTGAAAAAGATGAACATGAACGTGCTATGCAAACGGCATATGCACTCACACACCAGAACAGTGATCAAAAAAGAAACGGTAATAGCGTCGGGCAAAGAAATAACAAAAGTAAAGCGAAGAAAAAGCGCAGTTATAACGGGAAATGCTACGTTTGCGAGAGGCCCGGGCACAAATCGATTGAGTGTAAATATAGAGAGCAAAATGAGAAACAGCGTATCAAAGATCGCGACAAAGGCGCGCAGTCAAACTGTTTAATGCATACATACGTTGCTATGCAAAACAAGAGTAAATGGTGTGTTGACAGCGGCGCAACGTCACATATGTGTTGTGACAAACAGTTATTAACATCGTTAACGAAACAAAAATTAATCATAATGCTCGCAGCGGATAAAAATGTAGAATCTTACGGTGTCGGTACAGTGGTATTCATCGCAAATAAAGTGAATATAAAACTACAAAATGTAATGTATGTACCGAATCTGCATATGAATTTTATATCAGTCAGCAAAGCGGCTGAGTATGGCAACTTCACAACATTTAACAATAAAGAAGCAGTGGTACACTCTAAAGAAGGGTATGTGATGTTGCGCGCGTTTAAAGAAAATAACTTGTACGTGTACCACATGAAGAAAACAAGTGAAGCAGTGTATTTAATGAGAGATGCGCTGGCGGTGAAATGGCACAACAGATATGGACACTTAAATTATAACAATTTAAAGAAACTCAATGAAGAGGAGCAAGTGATAGGAATAGACATCGAAAAAATGCCTGTCGGGATTAATTGTGATACTTGCAATAAAGCAAAGATATGTGCGCTACCATTTCCGCAAAAAGTGAAACGTGTAACAAAAAGCGTTTTAGAGTTGATACATACCGATGTATGTGGACCAATTAATGTCAAGTCTTCGGGAGGTAACCGGTATTTCGTAACATGCATTGACGATTTTTCGCGAAAAATCCACGTATATTTCTTGAGCGCAAAAAGCGAAGTATTTGAAAAATTCAAATTATACAAATCGTATGTAGAATGCCAAACGGGGAAACGTATAAAGTCGTTACGCAGTGATAATGGCAGAGTATATAAACAATGAATTTTCAAATTTTTTGAACAAGTGCGGAATAAAAAGACAGTTGACGGTCCCGTATACGCCACAGCAAAACGGAGTTGCTGAGCGTGCCAATCGAACAATAGTTGAAATGGCCAAAAGTATGTTAATACACGAAAATTTACCAGAATATCTGTGGGGTGAGGCTGTGAACACCTCAGTGCACCTAAGAAATAGATGTCCAACAAAAGCGGTAGATGGGCGCACGCCATTCGAGGCTTGGAAGGGTCGCAAACCGTCCGTAAAACACCTGAGAGTTTTTGGTTCGCGCGCCTTCGCACTGGAGAAGATAAGAAGAGGTAAATTTGCAGCAAAAGGCAAAGAGTACATAATGGTTGGATACTCTTATGCATCAAAGGCATACCGCCTATTTGAGTTGTCTACGCGGCGTGTTATAGAGCGTAGAGACGTTAAGTTTGTCGAGGGTGAATTTGCGAATTACCAAGATGAACAAATAAATGACAATTATGCTACCGTCATAATCAGCTTTGACTCAAACAAGGCATCTACAGCGCAGGTGCACAACAAGGCAGTTCCAGTGGATGCCAATATAGGCAATAATGGGTTTGACAACAGCGATAATGAAGAGGAGGAAGAGCAATCTGTCAGCGCAAGTGATCAAGACGAGGAGGATGACATCCAGCCTAGCGTCAGTGATCTAGATGAGGATGATGACGTTCAGCCAAGACGTGGACCAGGTCGTCTCAAAATCATCCGTACAGGTCAAGCTGGTCGACCTAGAAAAATGTACCAGGTACTCAACAATGTAAACGTAGAAGATGTTGAGACGCCTCATTCTGTGGTAGAGGCGCTAAATGGCCAACACGCATCGGAGTATAACGCATTGGTTAATAATCAGACTTGGTTATTAGTAGATCTCCCACCTGGACAAAAGGCCATCGGTTCGAAATGGGTATTTCAAATTAAGAAGAATGAAAACGGTGAGATAGAAAGGTTCAAATCGCGACTCGTTGCTCAAGGCTGTGGGCAGCAGTTTGGCGTGAACTTCGGCAAAGCAGAGTGTCGTCGCACTGAGCAGCACAGAAGCGGAGTATGTCGCTTTATCAACGGCAGCAAGAGAAGCTGTATATATTCGAAGACTGCTAAACGAGATCGGATGGAAGATTCCTGGACCGATAACTGTTTACGGCGACAACACTAGTTCGCATCAGATTGCGAAAAATCCTGTTGTATCTACAGATAAGAATGTTGCCGACATTTAGACAAAGAGCTTAAGTAAGCAAAAGCATGGTGGCTTTGTAAAATCGCTTGGATTAATTGAATAATATTAAGCTTAAGCAAAAGTGTTGAAATATAATTTGGAATATATTCACCATTCGAGAGCAAATAATTTCTCTCTCTCTTTGTTATTTTGTAGTTACACACTTCTTTTTGTACTGCCATCCTGTGCAGACGTTTCTTAAAATAAATCCGCGTTTTAAAAAACTCTAACAGAACACATGTATTTTAATTAGCCATAAATTTACTAACTTTTTGGTATTTAATTAAATTGTAAATAATTTATTTTAATATATTAAATCTGGTTTGTATGTGGACTCATCAAAATTTGTTTTTTATGGAGCAATTTATGACATATATAGGACATATAGAACATTTGGTCCACTATAATGGAACGCTGTCGGAGGCAGCAGAAGCGACTCTCTTGTATTGCATATTAATTTTCGCCCAAAAAATGGGTGTGACAATTTGTTGCTAACGCGCAACTGTAACCGATGTATATATATGAGTATGCGAGGGTGAATAAGATAAGCCATGCCAAGCAATCAGACGGGGTGTTATCTATGCAATTAGATAAACTCGCATGTAAAGGCAAAAGCAACAGTTATTATGAATTACTTTAAGCTTATATTTTTATGCAGCTTCAAAACGATTGAAAAGAGTTTGAAAGCTCCTTTATATGAGGTTCGCTTAAAAACAGTAGCCTTAACTCTCTCAGTTCATTCCGCGCTCAAACGAACATGTTGCAGTGTCAGACCAGCTTGAATTTGGTTTGCCTCTAATGCCGATGAATCGCTTTAATGCAGCGACAAACGATGCGGTTGACAAGTCCTCAACCAATTCCAAATGTAATGCTTTGGTAGAAAAGCAAACAAATATCGATATGTTGCACCTTGTGGGCGGCCTGTTCCTGACTTCTAACTTTGTAAAGAGTGGCCCACAAAAATCAATTCCAGTTCTGGGACCACTGATTGCACTTGATCGGCTGGCAACGGAGTCATGATGTGCTCGAGCAGCTTAGGCTTCATGCGAAAGCAACAAATGAATTTTCCGATGACTGTTGATTTTTAGTAACTATGGGAAATATTAAATCGAGAGGGTCGTAGACGATTATTGCTAATGTTGTACGCTTGGTTACAATGCTGTGTGAGAGAGTATGTGACTGGCTGAATAGAAGATGATCAGAGTTAGTATCCCAAGCCAAACCCAGGGCCTTCTTGACATCGGTTCCATCGTCAACCTTCATTATTTTTCGCAGTCCGCTTCTATCTCGCCATTCAGAGCAGCTTCATCGTCGTCGTTATTATTTAAATGCTTGATAGCTGCAGCTAGAGATGAGTGTTTGGGAACAGCACAGCCTCCCGACACTATCCAACCTAACTTGGTTTTCTGGAGCATGGGCAAATGGCAAATGATTTGCAAGTCGAACTTGCTCAACGCAAAGCAAGTCGAAAAATATGCCAGCGCCAATTAGCACATCAATCCTTTGACCCTTGTAAAAGCGCGGGTCATCGAGGTGAAGCGAAAGAGAAGATTCACCTATGCCTGATACTGCTATGTTCGAGCGTCGTAGCTCCAACTGAAACTTGTTAGCGAAACGAGTGGTGACAAAGTTAAATCCAGCAGAGCTCTACAGGGTACGAAAGTGCCAGATCGATTTCTGACATTTATAATTGCCGTTGCGAGAAGCACATAATCGGTATCACTTTGTTTCAGGGCTATAGGGGGCGATGTGGATATGGAAACAAGTGATGCAGTTTGAGAACGCGTTGTGTCGGGCATTTGAGACGGAGAGGACGAGAGACGCAATGTTTGCAGTGACCAGATTTGCATTGCTGCAGACTATGCCTTTTTCGATGGCAGTTGATGCAGAGGTGCAGCCTTTTAGCTTCTTTATAATGCTTAGCAGATTCCCATAAGACACAAGATTGAGTTACGTTAATTATTAGCGTTTAGCGGGTTTGTACATAAGGCTTGCCCAGGTGTGTGCGTTACCATGGCAAATTTTAAATTTTATATCATGTGGTATCACGTCTCCGAGCGTATAGCCATATCGGTCCCTTTGGGCAGGTCTTTCAGGGGTAATGCTACTTCCCACTTCTCTCGTGTGGCTTGATCCAATTTGAATGTGTTTGTTATTTTAATAATTAATAAAATAAAAATAATAATAATAATTTAATAAAATTGATAAGAGCTTTGGTGCTGCAATGCTCTTTTTCTCTCAGCAGTGAGGTTGCTTTCAATGCTTTGAAGCCTAATCACAGCTCACTTCATACGCTCCAATAAAAAAGCTATAGACAGTACCTATAAAAGTGCTTGCTTAGTAGATAGCGCTCTTTTTCGAGTCGCGAGCTGCCAAAAAATTCTAAAAACGTGATCGCTACGCAAGTTGGTGCAAATAAAATGTGATTGCGATCGTGATTCAATAAAAATAAAACCAATATTAAGAACAAAAAAAATATACCAAGCTAAAGACCAGCACACAATTAACCTCAAGCGGTATTAAGTTCGACCAAATCACCTTGCGTTTGTCAACGCATGTCTATTAACGCCGTTCTAATCGCCGCGTACCTATGTAAGCACACAAAAGCTATGCATTAGCAAGCCTCTCTCTTATGTTTTACACATGTTCTATTCACAGCTTTATTTATTGGTGTGGTTATAAATATGCATATGATTCAATTGAGCATATCAAAAAAATCTTTTATATAAAATTATTTTTTATAAAACTAATTGAAGAAAAATTAAAAAGTGTCAAAAAAAAATTATTAAATAAATAAAATATAATAAAATGCACATAAAAAAATATTATAAGATACAATTTTTTTCAGCATAATAATGAGTCTTTTTAAAATCACGACTTGAAAACACCAACGATTTTTCCGACCCTTCTGTAATTTATTTTAAACGGGATCTTTTCTTGAATTGCTTTTGCAGTGCACAAATACTTTAAAAACATGCCGCTTTTAAAACACATGGTTGGTTAGTGTATAGAAGGCGGTTGTCATCCACCAGCTTCAGACACCGCCAACGCCAGTTAATAAGAGAAGTCATCAGTTTTTTAGCATATCGGTCCGTGAGCCACAGCTTGTCTAGCTGTCTCTTTGTTTGTTTTTTTAGTTTCCTTTATTTTTTTTTGCCGATTATTTGCGAATTTGTTTTTTTAGTTTCCGCAGGGATTCTTAATAAACTTTTGTAAGCGAGAGTCAAGAAACTAGCAAAACCCAGCCCAGCTCGAAAGAGCTATGGTAATATAGGGTACCACTCGCTATAACTCCTTCGACTCATTGGATGCATGCTATTGACCCACTTGATCGTGGATGCGAATTGAAGCTGTCACTAAACTGACGCAGACTGCTCGCCGACCCCCTTTGAACACCTGAAACCCTAAGTATTGTCTTTGTCATAGGTATCTTCCGTTGGATCGAAAGCGCGAATCGCTTCCAAAATTGGTGCTGTAAGGCATGATCGAGGATGCTGAAACTTTTCCACGTTGTTTAACTCCTCGTTTTGGCCGACGACGGTATTGTAAATGCGAATAAATCCGGTCAGACGACTTATGAACCTAGAGACGCGCTGCGCCCCTTGAACTGCCAATTGGCTCGTCTGGGTTACGCCGAATTGTTGTAGAATGTAGAATAGAGGTCTGGCGCAGATTAGTGAGTTCGCGAGAAGCTTTGATGTAACCTCGCAGCGGAGTTGGTCGAATCGGGGCCTTGCGTCCGTGGCCAGCTCCATAAGATTAAGCTTAAAGTTCAATTCAAAGCTGCACCGTATTTTGCTAATTAAATCCAATCGAATTCATCGAAATGCATAAGCTGCTCAGCAGTAAAGAATGCGCTTAATGCATTAAGTTGCTGAGTTACCGGTTCTGCCTTTTATTGTAAAAGTCCAAATCAGAGGGCGAAGCCGCGTTTTGGTTGTATTAGTTATATATATATACGGATATGCCAAAATGAGCATAGCCTTTTCTCACTTGGCTTATAATGATGTTGAAAGTGTTGTTGTTAATGGGTTTGACAACAGCGATAATGAAGAGGAGGAAGAGCAATCTGTCAGCGCAAGTGATCAAGACGAGGAGGATGACATCCAGCCTAGCGTCAGTGATCTAGATGAGGATGATGACGTTCAGCCAAGACGTGGACCAGGTCGTCTCAAAATCATCCGTACAGGTCAAGCTGGTCGACCTAGAAAAATGTACCAGGTACTCAACAATGTAAACGTAGAAGATGTTGAGACGCCTCATTCTGTGGTAGAGGCGCTAAATGGCCAACACGCATCGGAGTATAACGCATTGGTTAATAATCAGACTTGGTTATTAGTAGATCTCCCACCTGGACAAAAGGCCATCGGTTCGAAATGGGTATTTCAAATTAAGAAGAATGAAAACGGTGAGATAGAAAGGTTCAAATCGCGACTCGTTGCTCAAGGCTGTGGGCAGCAGTTTGGCGTGAACTTCGGCAAAGCAGAGTGTCGTCGCACTGAGCAGCACAGAAGCGGAGTATGTCGCTTTATCAACGGCAGCAAGAGAAGCTGTATATATTCGAAGACTGCTAAACGAGATCGGATGGAAGATTCCTGGACCGATAACTGTTTACGGCGACAACACTAGTTCGCATCAGATTGCGAAAAATCCTGTTGTATCTACAGATAAGAATGTTGCCGACATTTAGACAAAGAGCTTAAGTAAGCAAAAGCATGGTGGCTTTGTAAAATCGCTTGGATTAATTGAATAATATTAAGCTTAAGCAAAAGTGTTGAAATATAATTTGGAATATATTCACCATTCGAGAGCAAATAATTTCTCTCTCTCTTTGTTATTTTGTAGTTACACACTTCTTTTTGTACTGCCATCCTGTGCAGACGTTTCTTAAAATAAATCCGCGTTTTAAAAAACTCTAACAGAACACATGTATTTTAATTAGCCATAAATTTACTAACTTTTTGGTATTTAATTAAATTGTAAATAATTTATTTTAATATATTAAATCTGGTTTGTATGTGGACTCATCAAAATTTGTTTTTTATGGAGCAATTTATGACATATATAGGACATATAGAACATTTGGTCCACTATAATGGAACGCTGTCGGAGGCAGCAGAAGCGACTCTCTTGTATTGCATATTAATTTTCGCCCAAAAAATGGGTGTGACAATTTGTTGCTAACGCGCAACTGTAACCGATGTATATATATGAGTATGCGAGGGTGAATAAGATAAGCCATGCCAAGCAATCAGACGGGGTGTTATCTATGCAATTAGATAAACTCGCATGTAAAGGCAAAAGCAACAGTTATTATGAATTACTTTAAGCTTATATTTTTATGCAGCTTCAAAACGATTGAAAAGAGTTTGAAAGCTCCTTTATATGAGGTTCGCTTAAAAACAGTAGCCTTAACTCTCTCAGTTCATTCCGCGCTCAAACGAACATGTTGCAGTGTCAGACCAGCTTGAATTTGGTTTGCCTCTAATGCCGATGAATCGCTTTAATGCAGCGACAAACGATGCGGTTGACAAGTCCTCAACCAATTCCAAATGTAATGCTTTGGTAGAAAAGCAAACAAATATCGATATGTTGCACCTTGTGGGCGGCCTGTTCCTGACTTCTAACTTTGTAAAGAGTGGCCCACAAAAATCAATTCCAGTTCTGGGACCACTGATTGCACTTGATCGGCTGGCAACGGAGTCATGATGTGCTCGAGCAGCTTAGGCTTCATGCGAAAGCAACAAATGAATTTTCCGATGACAGTTGATTTTTAGTAACTATGGGAAATATTAAATCGAGAGGGTCGTAGACGATTATTGCTAATGTTGTACGCTTGGTTACAATGCTGTGTGAGAGAGTATGTGACTGGCTGAATAGAAGATGATCAGAGTTAGTATCCCAAGCCAAACCCAGGGCCTTCTTGACATCGGTTCCATCGTCAACCTTCATTATTTTTCGCAGTCCGCTTCTATCTCGCCATTCAGAGCAGCTTCATCGTCGTCGTTATTATTTAAATGCTTGATAGCTGCAGCTAGAGATGAGTGTTTGGGAACAGCACAGCCTCCCGACACTATCCAACCTAACTTGGTTTTCTGGAGCATGGGCAAATGGCAAATGATTTGCAAGTCGAACTTGCTCAACGCAAAGCAAGTCGAAAAATATGCCAGCGCCAATTAGCACATCAATCCTTTGACCCTTGTAAAAGCGCGGGTCATCGAGGTGAAGCGAAAGAGAAGATTCACCTGCGCCCCTTGAACTGCCAATTGGCTCGTCTGGGTTACGCCGAATTGTTGTAGAATGTAGAATAGAGGTCTGGCGCAGATTAGTGAGTTCGCGAGAAGCTTTGATGTAACCTCGCAGCGGAGTTGGTCGAATCGGGGCCTTGCGTCCGTGGCCAGCTCCATAAGATTAAGCTTAAAGTTCAATTCAAAGCTGCACCGTATTTTGCTAATTAAATCCAATCGAATTCATCGAAATGCATAAGCTGCTCAGCAGTAAAGAATGCGCTTAATGCATTAAGTTGCTGAGTTACAGGTTCTGCCTTTTATTGTAAAAGTCCAAATCAGAGGGCGAAGCCGCGTTTTGGTTGTATTAGTTATATATATATACGGATATGCCAAAATGAGCATAGCCTTTTCTCACTTGGCTTATAATGATGTTGAAAAGGTTGTTGTTAATTTCTGAGTTGCCTGCAGTACAACCAGATGTCAGGGACAGCAGTTGTTGGTGTTTTGTTGTTAAAGAGTTGAAACTCACACCGATTGTTAACATGAAACATAGGTTGATGATCAAAGCATATGTATGAACGCGTCGATCTCAGAGACTATAAGAGCTAGAGACTCCAGATTTGTTTTCACTCTTTTAATAACTCATCCCGTTTTCGATATACACATGGGATCGACAACAACAAAATCTTGAATTTTGAAAACTTTGAGATGGCATTTGAAATATTAAACAAAATAATGACAATCTGTAAAATTTTTATTAAAATCGGTTAAGAAACACCGGAGATATGGGACATTGAAGTTGTGTATGCAGTATGCAGTATGCGCGTACCCACATACACACATACTTGCAAGCACTGACTGTACGCGTAAAGTAAAGGGATCGGGGTATCGTCTAGTCGGAATTTCTCGACTAGAGCCTTCTTACTTGTTTTTTACTGTTGCTTGTTGGTTTGTTGGTAGCCAAATTGCCAACATCAACTGCCTCATCAAAACTGAATTAACTTTAAAATTGGCTGTTGGCATAACTGCTTGAATAACTTTTTTACTAACTGTTGGCATACCTGTTGTGTGAACTTTTTTACTAACTGTTGACTTCATAATTGGCTCCTTACATGATAGAACGGTTCAATATCGGTGGGAGGTTCCAAACCTCCAAGTTGTGAATCCATTTTCTCCACTGCGACAATCCTCAAGGTGCTTAAATCTAAACTAAGATCGCATGCCAAATCCCTCCCAAGATCATCATCATCATCATTGCTCATAGAATCGTTTGCAACGATATTTAAAAGAAAATAAAATTAATTTATTTTTTTTTCCAAGGCGAAGTTTTCGAACGCTCCACATGCGTACCACGACCCAGGCTCCCGCCTCGGTTTTCGGCAGATCCGAGGAATATGACCCTTCAAGCTGCGATTCAGACAGCTTAGCCGATTTGCGAGCCGCTTTTAAGACCTGCTCTTGCGGTTAATGTATGTCGGCAAACGCCTCCAACATTTGGACTGGTTCATGAAAGCATCGAATGCGTGCCTGGTTACGCACTGTTGTTGCTGCCGTTGTCGGCACCGTTACACATGCCGACGCCTTTGCCGTTGTTGCTGTTGCTGCTGCCGTTTTCGGCACCGTTACCCATGCCGACTCCTTTGCGGTTGTCGCTGCCGTCATCGCTACCTTCATCGCTGCCGTCATCGCTGTTGTTGCCGCCGTTGTCGGGAGCGTTACCAGCAGCGCTCGCGGCACGCCAGTCTGAACTCGTCACGGCCCTTATTGAGTATAACATTATTAGTGGTGGCCTGCTACCGATGTGTGTTAGTGGTGACCTGCTACAAAAGTTAGGTACATTACTACTACAGCTTTTTTCAGTACATGGTTACTTTCGCAATTGCCTTCACCGAAAGGCAGCATCGCCCGACTGTCTGTACTGCGCGGAATACAGCGACACGTTCTTTGGTCTACTATAATGGAACGCTGTCGGAGGCAGCAGAAGTTAACATATAATTTAGGCATTTAAATGGAAATTTAACATAATTCATAACGCATAACTTGCGACTCTCTTGTATTGCATATTAATTTTCGCCCAAAAAATGGGTGTGACAATTTATTGCTAACGCGCAACTGTAACCGATGTATATATATAAGTATGCGAGGGTGAATAAGATAAGCCATGCCAAGCATTCAGACGGGGTGTTATCTATGCAATTAGATAAACTCGCATGTAAAGGCAAAAGCAACAGTTATTATGAATTACTTTAAGCTTATATTTTTATGCTTAAATTATAGGCAGCTACTTTTGCCTCCGATATGTTCCCCCCGTTGGAAGTGCGATGGCTTTAACCGTCTTGGTCTCAAGAGGCAGCACAGCGATCTTGCCAAGGGTTCTTTTGACGGTGCCAGCTGAAGTTTTGATTATTGAAACTTGCGAGGCGCCGTCTGATCCAGAAATAATGCTCACAGCCCGACCAAGACGCCATTGAAGGGGTGGCAAGTTGTCATTTTCAAGACGATTGAAAAGAGTTTGAAAGCTCCTTTATATGAGGGTCGCTTAAAAACAGTAGCCTCAACTCTCTCTCTCTCTTCCGCGCTCCAACGAACATGTTGCAGTGTCAGACCAGCTTGAATTTGGATTGCCTCTAATGCCGATGAATCGCTTTAATGCAGCGACAAACGATGCGGTTGACAAGTCCTCAACCAATTCCAACTGTAATGCTTTGGTAGAAAAGCAAACAAATATCGATATGTTGCACATTGTGGGCGGCCTGTTCCTAACTTCTAACTTTGTAAAGAGTGGCCCACAAAAATCAATTCCAGTTCTGGGACCCCTAATTGCACTTGATCGGCTGGCAACGGAGTCATGATGTGCACGAGCAGCTTGGGCTTCATGCGAAAGCAACAAATGAATTTTCCGATGACTGTTGATTTTTAGTAACTATGGGAAATATTAAATCGAGAGGTTCGTAGACGATTATTGCTAATGTTGAACGCTTGGTTACAATGCTGTGTGAGAGAGTATGTGACTGGCTGAATAGAAGATGATCAGAGTTAGTATCCCAAGCCAAACCCAGGGCCTTCTTGACATCGGTTCCATCGTCAACCTTCATTATTTTTCGCAGTCCGCTTCTATCTCGCCATTCAAAGCAGCTTCATCGTCGTCGTTATTATTTAAATGCTTGATAGCTGCAGCTAGAGATGAGTGTTTGGGAACAGCACAGCCTCCCGACACTATCCAACCTAACTTGGTTTTCTGGAGCATGGGCAAATGGCAAATGATTTGCAAGTCGAACTTGCTCAACGCAAAGCAAGTCGAAAAATATGCCAGCGCCAATTAGCACATCGATCCTTTGACCCTTGTAAAAGCGCGGGTCATCGAGGTGAAGCGAAAGAGAAGATTCACCTATGCCCGATACTGCTATGTAGCACATAATCGGTATCACTTTGTTTCAGGGCTATAGGGGGCGATGTGGATATGGAAACAAGTGATGCAGTTTGAGAACGCGTTGTGTCGGGCATTTGAGACGGAGAGGACGAGAGACGCAATGTTTGCAGTGACCAGATTTGCACTGCTGCAGACTTTGCCCTTTTCGATGGTAGTTGATGCAGAGGTGCAGCCTTTTAGCTTCTCTTTAATGCTTAGCAGATTCCCATAAGACACAAGGTTGAGTTACGTTAATTATTAGCGTTTAGCGGGTTTGTACATAAGGCTTGCCCAGGTGTGTGCGTTACCATGGCAAATTCCAAATTTTATATCATGTGGTATCACGTCTCCGAGCGTATAGCCATATCGTTCCCTTTCGGCAGATCTTTCAGGGGTAATGCTTCTTCCCACTTCTCCTGTGTGGCTTGATCCAATTTGAATGTGTTTGTTATTTTAATAATTAATAAAATAATAATAATAATAATAATTTAATAAAATTGATAAGAGCTTTGATGCTGCAATGCTCTTTTTCTCTCAGCAGTGAGGTTGCTTTCAATGCTTTGAAGCCTAATCATACGCTCCAATAAAAAAGCTATAGACAGTACCTATAAAAGTGCTTGCTTAGTAGACAGCGCTCTTTTCTTTCACTTATATATTAATATAATTGTCACGCCGGACCGTCGAGTCGCGAGCTGTAGTGTATAGAAGGCGGTTGTCATCCACCAGCTTCAGACACCGCCAACGCCAGTTAATAAGAGAAGTCATCAGTTTTTTAGCATATCGGTCCGTGAGCCACAGCTTGTCTAGCTGTCTCTTTGTTTGTTTTTTTAGTTTCCTTTATTTTTTTTTGCCGATTATTTGCGAATTTGTTTTTTTAGTTTCCGCAGGGATTCTTAATAAACTTTTGTAAGCGAGATTCAAGAAACTAGCAAAACCCAGCCCAGCTCGAAAGATCTATGGTAATATAGGGTACCACTCGCTATAACTCCTTCGACTCATTGGACGCATGCTATTGACCCACTTGATCGTGGATGCGAATTGAAGCTGTCACTCAACTGTCGCAGACTGCTGGCCGACCCCCTTTGAACACCTGAAACCCTAATTATTGTCTTTGTCATAGGTATCTTCCGTTGGATCGAAAGCGCGAATCGCTTCCAAAATTGGTGCTGTAAGGCATGATCGAGGTGGACTTTGTAGAGAAGCAAAAGAATACGGCTACATATGCCTTATCTGGTCTTTTTCCGCGAACTTTATGATGAATCCAAATTGGTCCGTAATAGTCTATGCCTGTAGTGAGAAACTGGCGTGTTTGTGTCACTCGATCGACTGGCAGATTTCCCATAATTTAATTCATCAACTTGGGCTTTGCCTTGTTGCACTTCACACAATTGTGAACAACATTTCTTGAAAAAGTTTTTCGTTCAGAATCCAATATTGTTGTCTTACAATTGCACGTAAGGTTGAGCACCGGCTTACATACTTTTGCACAAAACCATTATACACCTTTTACCCATTTTTAATGGGTTCAGGATATAAAAAAAAAACACCAAAACGCGCATAGCTTGAAAATAAATTACATAAAAATAATAAAATCTTTAAACAAAACTCGGCTTATTCCTCTTGACTCCAACCGGCGGGCTTACTTCATGCCTTTAATTGAGGACTTATAAAAACAAGTAAGAAGGCTCTAGTCGAGAAATCCCGACTAGACAATACCCTGATCCCTATACTCTACGCGTACAGTCAGTGCTTGCAAGTATGTGTGCGTGTGTGTACGACTGCATACTGCATACTCAACTTCAAGGTTCCATATCTCCGGTGTTTCTCAACCGATTTTAATAATATTTTCACAGATTGTTATTATTTTGATTATTAATTCAAATGCCATCTAAAGTTTTTTCAAATTCAAGATTTTATTGTTATCGATCGCATGTGTATATCGGAAACGGGATGAGTTATCGAAAATCGAAAACAAACTTGTACTGCCTAGGGATTAGGCGAGCTTAAGTTCCAAATCTGGAGTCTCTAGCTCTTATAGTCTTTGAGATCGACGCGTTCATACATACAGACGGACAGACGGACATGGCTATATCGACTCGACTGTTGATGCTGATAAAGAATATATATACTTTATGGGGTCGGAGATGCTTCCTTCTGCCCGTTACATACTTTTGCACAACTTCATGATACCCTTTTTCCGATTTTTAATGGGATCAGGGTATAAAAACAGAACACTTATGATTTACGTTGTCGACCTCGATCGTTTGAAGTCGGCCAAAAAGTCATTAAGCGTAATTTTGCTTTGAGTAATGCGGCCGCTACTAATAGTGCAAAATTAGCTCCGGTCGGAACTAAAGCGCGCATTAAAGCAAAGCTTGGGCAATCGATTTATTTAAACGAAGACCTAAATGGAAAAGAGCTAGGAAGATTTCATGCCAAAGATTTATGGTAATCAATTCCATCTTGACACTTTAATTTCTTTTCAGCTTTTATCTTCACCCAGTGGGTTAAGATCAAACCTGGGCTGTGAGGGTTCGAGAATCGATCCAAATTGATGCCTTTCCGCTAATACGATTCTGAAACGTTTTGTGAACAGACCCGGCTCTGAAATTCAATCTGAAAGCATCCATCTCCGAATCGCTAATAAGTGAAACTAAATTTATGTTCTGCACCGGCTTCCCATGCCAAGCTTGCCGCAGCAAATATTGGGATTATCAGGAGGAATAACCTTTTTGACTCAACTGTTTTGTCAAATCAGTCTTTTTGCAAGGTAAGCTAGTGACAAAAAAGATTATGCAGTGAATCAAGTGTTGCGTTGTCTTTGAGTCAAGGGAACTTGTAGTGGCGAGGCCTACGTGCGTTTAGCCGAGACCCAAAGACACCGTCCCTACCATTCCCGCCGTCAGCACCTTCCACGGCACACCACACAGTAAGGTGTTTGTTTTTTTGTAAGTCCTCAGAGAGTAAGAAGTATAAGATCTACATAATGTAAATTAGTCCAATAAGAAACAAAAAGATACACAATGAAGTATACACTTCAAGCCATGAAGGCATCACAGAAAATATCTAAAGTAAAGAAAATGTTCAATAATAATAACTAAAATCTTGTAAATTAGGCACCTAACCTGTTTCACACGCACTAACATTTATAGGGTAGAATCCCAAAGATCCATTAGATTCTACAAGTAGGGAAGGTGTAGAAAAAGAACAGAATCACCAAGTTCTTCACTTTCTACATATCTTTAGCTCATTTGACTTTGTTCCTCCCAATTGTCAAAATAAATGGCTATTCCAAAGACCCCACCCCCATTTTATTTTAAAGATATATTTCACGGATTATTAGTCTTGATTTTGTCGATTCTATCCCAGTATATATATATTTAAAATAAGCTAAACTGTTTTAATTGAATCCAGATTGCTAATGCTGGATATATTCGGCATTTTCCTCTTTAATTTAAAATTTGATACTCATACCCAGTTTTCAAATTAGACCCGTTTAAGATATGTAGAACATAAATGTGATAGCGTGTGAAAGCGTATGGATAAGTTCCACAAGATTAAATTGTAAATCTTATCGCTTATATTGTATCGCTTATATCCTATCGTATCGCTTTTATAGTATCGCTTATTTCGTATTTTTTAGTAGCTAAACTCAGTAATTATGGCGGTGGTCCGTAGTTCTGAAGATTTAGTAGACTTAGTTGGTAACGCTAACGAGGCAGTATCGTGCGTCATCTGCAATGACACTAGTGCCGAAACGTTATTAACGGAAACTAGTTGTAGACATCGTTTTCATAAAATACGTTTTCTCAATGGTTACGTAATCCCAACGACTGCCCAAAATGTAAGCAGCCGTTTACTGTATCGCAGAGCTTGGAAAAGGTCACTGCTCGACCGAGAACTAATTCCGGGAGCGCAAGAGGTAGAGGTGGTGCTTCTGCCGTCACTCAATCAGGGTCTAATACACGTAGACCAGTTACGAGAGCTATTAATCGTATTCAGCAGATTGTTACGAGTTCCTTAAAAGGTTTTCGTAGTAGTATCGCTTCATTTGTGGTTGATCAAAATAGTTCTGCAATTCGAAATTTTAATTTGTCTTTTTGCAAGGGAAGCTAGTGACAAAAGAGATTATGCAGTGAATCAAGTGTTGCGTTGTCTTTGAGTCAAGGGAACTTGTAGTGGCGAGGCCTACGTGCGTTTAGCCGAGACCCAAAGACACCGTCCCTACCATTCCCGCCATCAGCACCTTCCACGGCACACCACACAATAAGGTGTTTGTTTTTTTTTTTAAGTCCTCAGGGAGTAAGAAGTATAAGATCTACATAATGTAAATTAGTCCAATAAGATACAAAAAGATACACAATGAAGTATACACTTCAAGCCATGAAGGCATCACAGAAAATATCTAAAGTAAAGAAAATGTTCAACAATAATAACTAAGATCTTGTTAATTGGGCACCTAACCTGTTTCACACGCACTAACATTTATAGGGTAGAATCCCAAAGATCCATTAGATTCTACAAGTAGGGAAGGTGTAGAAAAAGAACAGCATCACCAAGTTCTTCACTATCTACATATATTTACCTCATTTGACTTTGTTCCTCCCAATTGTCAAAATAAATGGCTATTCCAAAGACCCCACCTCCATTTCCCTGAGCACGGCAGGAATATATGTTAAATATATATTTCACTTTGATTTTGTCGATTCTATCCCAGTATATATATATTTAAAATAAACTAATCTGTTTTAATTAAATCCAGATTGCTAATGCTGGATATATTCGGCATTTTCCTCTTTAATTTAAAATTGGATACTCATACCCAGTTTTCAAATTAGACCCATTTAAGATATGTAAAACATAAATGTGATAGCGTGTGAAAGCGTATGGATAAGTTCCACAAGATTAAATTGTAAATCTTATCGCTTATATTGTATCGCTTATATCCTATCGTATCGCTTTTATAGTATCGCTTATTTCGTATTTTTTAGTAGCTAAACTCAGTAATTATGGCGGTGGTCCGTAGTTCTGAAGATTTAGTAGACTTAGTTGGTAACGCTAACGAGGCAGTATCGTGCGTCATCTGCAATGACACTAGTGCCGAAACGTTATTTACGGAAACTAGTTATAGACATCGTTTTCATAAAATACGTTTTCTCAATGGTTACGTAATCACAACGACTGCCCGAAAGGTAAGCAGCCGTTTACTGTGTCGCAGAGCTTGGAAAATGTCACTGCTCGACCGAGAACTAATTCCGGGAGCGCAAGAGGTAGAGGTCGTGCTTCTGCCGTCACTCAATCAGGGTCTAATACACGTAGACCAGTTACGAGAGCAATTAATCGTATTCAGCAGATTGTTACGAGTTCCTTGGAACGTTTTCGTAGTAGTATCGCTTCATTTGTGGTTGATCAAAATAGTTCTGCAATTCGAAATTTTAATTTGTCTTTTTGCAAGGGAAGCTAGTGACAAAAGAGATTATGCAGTGAATCAAGTGTTGCTTTGTCTTTTAGTCAAGGGAAACTTGTGGTGGCGAGGCCTACGTGCGTTCAGCCGAGACCCAAAGACACCGTCCCTACCATTCCCGCCATCAGCACCTTCCACGGCACACCACACAATAAGGTGTTTGTTTTTTTTTTTAAGTCCTCAGGGAGTAAGAAGTATAAGATCTACATAATGTAAATTAGTCCAATAAGATACAAAAAGATACACAATGAAGTATACACTTCAAGCCATGAAGGCATCACAGAAAATATCTAAAGTAAAGAAAATGTTCAACAATAATAACTAAGATCTTGTTAATTGGGCACCTAACCTGTTTCACACGCACTAACATTTATAGGGTAGAATCCCAAAGATCCATTAGATTCTACAAGTAGGGAAGGTGTAGAAAAAGAACAGCATCACCAAGTTCTTCACTATCTACATATATTTACCTCATTTGACTTTGTTCCTCCCAATTGTCAAAATAAATGGCTATTCCAAAGACCCCACCTCCATTTCCCTGAGCACGGCAGGAATATATGTTAAATATATATTTCACTTTGATTTTGTCGATTCTATCCCAGTATATATATATTTAAAATAAACTAATCTGTTTTAATTAAATCCAGATTGCTAATGCTGGATATATTCGGCATTTTCCTCTTTAATTTAAAATTGGATACTCATACCCAGTTTTCAAATTAGACCCATTTAAGATATGTAAAACATAAATGTGATAGCGTGTGAAAGCGTATGGATAAGTTCCACAAGATTAAATTGTAAATCTTATCGCTTATATTGTATCGCTTATATCCTATCGTATCGCTTTTATAGTATCGCTTATTTCGTATTTTTTAGTAGCTAAACTCAGTAATTATGGCGGTGGTCCGTAGTTCTGAAGATTTAGTAGACTTAGTTGGTAACGCTAACGAGGCAGTATCGTGCGTCATCTGCAATGACACTAGTGCCGAAACGTTATTTACGGAAACTAGTTATAGACATCGTTTTCATAAAATACGTTTTCTCAATGGTTACGTAATCACAACGACTGCCCGAAAGGTAAGCAGCCGTTTACTGTGTCGCAGAGCTTGGAAAATGTCACTGCTCGACCGAGAACTAATTCCGGGAGCGCAAGAGGTAGAGGTGGTGCTTCTGCCGTCACTCAATCAGGGTCTAATACACGTAGACCAGTTACGAGAGCAATTAATCGTATTCAGCAGATTGTTACGAGTTCCTTGGAACGTTTTCGTAGTAGTATCGCTTCATTTGTGGTTGATCAAAATAGTTCTGCAATTTGAAATTTGAACTTGTCTTCCTCCGCTAGAGAGAATCGAGACGAACCTTAGCTAGAATGGGAAAATGACATTCAGCTCAGCGGCCGGCGTATGAGCTTTGAGCATGGAAACCTTTCGAGAGATAGGCGTGGTCTATCTTGCGAGAACAATAACAACAGTAATTTTTCGATAGATACAAATTATACAATTTTCAATTGTCCTACTTCTCAATATTTTGATTACATTTTCAAGTTGTTATACCAGTTTAAGAATTTACTTTTTGAAGGCCCAGTTTTTTCATTTCATTGGCGGGTACTCAGGACTGTGGGTCACATGGGTTGGCATGAGTTGTGCCACCGTTTAAGGGAGAGATATCAAGACCAACGAACTGATCGAGATATCAAAAATGTCATGCGATGTCGAGAAGCGACTGAAGAGTTGACTGACACTGACATCAATCCTGATGAAATAAGTGCCTTTCGGTTAAACGACAAACTTTAATGTTGGGACTGTGATGAGCAAGGTCACAGATACCATGACTGTCTGAAACCACGTCGAATTTTTCGCTATGGATGTGGACAACTAGATGTGTATAAGCCAAGTTGTGGTCATTGCAAGTCAAAATCGGAAAACGCATTGAAGGATGTTAATCGAGTTCCGAAAGCGAACATCCGACATTAGCCTTGGATAGTAAACCAAACTTTCCAGATGTACATTTATCTATACCATTTACCTGATGCACCCATTAAATTATCGGAAAAATCAGATCAATCTCCGACTTTTAAAACGTATCATGTACGTTTGCGATAGTAAAGAGAGCGCAGAGCAGGCATCTTAAATGTGGATGCTGTTAAAGTTCAAGACTCGTTCTACTTCGCGCACAAGGAACTTTTGGCGAAATAAACAATGCCTTAATCTCTACACCATATCTTCAATTATAAATAAACCTTACGACATAAGACCCTTTACTGAAATAGAAGCTTTTGGGAAACAATGTCTAGTACTTCTAGAGCGTAATTGGAGCAGACTTCGCTAAACACCTTATCTCAGAGCCGCTTAAAGTCTAGAAATTAAATGGGGTGGTTCTGACAGCGGTCAGAAGCGGACAGTGGCAGGTTTATTGCATATACCTGTAGAGTCCAATTCGTTAAAAATAGATTTCGAATTTTTGGTCCTACCTTCCATCAAACAAAATGTAATATGTGGAATGGATTTTATAAAAGCCTTTGCCATTTCAATCCAATCTGCATTTGTGATGTGGTGAATGAAATAAACGGCACCAATGAAGAAATTGCAGACAAAGAAGAGCTTGATTCTGTTCAAAGGAAAAAATTACAATCGGTTATCAATAACTTTCCTTCATCGGAACGAAGTGGTCTTGGTGAGATATTTATGGTTGAGCATGAGATCAACACAGCAGGGGCCAAACCATTTAAACAAAAGTTCTACCCTTTGTTTCCTGCTCGAATGATACAACTAGGCATCATTGAAGAAGCTCCAACATCCCCATGGTCTTCTCCAGTTACATACGTTGTTAACCTGAAAAGGTTAGATTTTGTTTAAATGCGCGTTAAATTCTGATACTGTTAAAGATGCGTATCCGATGCCAAGTCTCGATGGACTAATAAGTAGTTTTCCGCCAGTGCATCGCATATCCAAAATTGATCTAAAAGATGCATTTTGGCTTATTCGTTTGCAAGTAAATTCACGAATAAAAACAGCTTTTAACGTTCCAAATCGACCACTATACCAGTTTAAACGGATGCGTTTTGGCCTTACGAATGCTCCACAAACTATGTGCCGATTAATGGACCAAGTCATTCCATATCAGCTAAAATCTCATGTATTTGTATACATTGATGATCTTTTAGTAATGTCCTCAAGTTTCGACGAACACTTGAAGCAATTAAATACTGTCTCAACGCAGTTATGCAAAGCGGGACTTACGATAAACGTTAGGAAAAGTAAATTTTGCTTAAATAAAGTAGATTATCTTGGCTATGTCGTTTTAGAAGGTACTTTGCATATTAACCCAGATAAGATTCAATCTATGGTTGAAATTCTTGTGGCAAAGACGCTCAGTAAGTTAAGGATGGTATCAGCGTTTTATCTTTCGAAATTCAACTGCAATTTTTCCGCTTACCGAATTGTGGCAAGGAAAATCATTAGAATGGAGTGGCCAAACTCAAGCATCGTTCGGCCAATAGCATATATGTCGAAAAAGTTAAATAAAGCAACTTTATCAGTCGGTTGGAACGTCGCCTTATCGTAAAGCGATCGGCCAATACATTACATGGCCAAGACTATAAGTTATTGCGAAACCTAAATGCAATTAGCGATGGTACGCAACAGCTGAATCGAACTAATCCGCTCAAACTTAATGAAGAACCTTACAAAAGCTTATAAGAAAAACCAGAATACTTATGATTTACGTTGTCGACCTCGATCTTTTGAAGTCGGCCAAAAAGTCATTAAGCGTAATTTTGTTTTGAGTAATGCGACCGCTGCTTATAGTGCAAAATTAGCTCCGGTCGGAACTAAAGCGCGCATTAAAGCAAAGCTTGGTCAATCGATTTATTTAAACGAAGACTTAAATGGAAGAGTTGGGAAGATTTCATGCCAAAGATTTATGGTAATCAATTCCATCTTCGCACTTTAATTTCTTTTCAGCTTTTATCTTCACCCAGTGGGTTAAGATCAAACCTGGTCTGTGAGGGTTCGAGAATCGATCCAAATTGATGCCTTTCCGCTAATATGATTCTGAAACGTTTTGTGTACAGACCCGGCTCTGAAATTCAATCTGAAAGCATCCAGCTCCGAATCGCTAATAAGTGAAACTAAATTGATATTCTGCACCGGCTTCCCAAGCCAAGCTTGCCGCAGCAAATATTGGGATTATCAGGAGGAATAACCTTTTCGACTCAACTGTTTTGCCAAATCAGTCTTTTTGCAAGGGAAGCTAGTGACAAAAGAGATTATGCAGTGAATCAAGTGTTGCTTTGTCTTCTAGTCAAGGGAAACTTGTGGTGGCGAGGCCTACGTGCGTTCAGCCGAGACCCAAAGACACCGTCCCTACCATTCCCGCCATCAGCACCTTCCACGGCACACCACACAATAAGGTGTTTGTTTTTTTTGTAAGTCCTCAGGGAGTAAGAAGTATAAGATCTACATAATGTAAATTAGTCCAATAAGATACAAAAAGATATACAATGAAGTGTATATCAAGCCATGAAGGCATCACAGAAAATATCGCTCGCTCTCTTTGCTTAGCAACGGACGTGTTTTTTTTGTGCTCTTCGTTTTTTTGATTTTGTGCGTTTTAATTTTGTTTTTAATTTCGCGACTCTGTGCAAATAAATAGTTTGTGACTTTGGGTTTCATCGGTTTTGTAAACCCAAGTTTGGTACCTTTATTTAAATAATTTATTTGCATTTATTTTGCAAGTGCCAAAATACAACAACGAACTGCAGTCAAAGCTCATTGCTTAAGTTGCTTAGTTTGCTTTGCCCTGCTAGTATTTTGTTTTTGTATTTTCATACTTGCACTCTTTCAGTTCTTCTGTGCTCGCTCTCTGTGCATAAAACCGTTTTTGGCTCTCACGCGCTCTTTTGTGTTGGTGCTGGTCCCGGTTTAAATTATTCCGTTGTTGTTGCTTACGGTTGCTGCGCTCGCGACGGTACGTTTTTGTTTGTGTTTTATTTTGTGAGTATTTACAAGCGTATTCTTACTATTAACCCTAGGGTGGTCTTTCTTTTTTGAGCAGTATTTTTGTTCAATCATTAATTTAAAAAAAAAAAATTAAATAAAATTTTATTTATGTCTCTCCTTTTTTTGTATTTTTATTTGTTTATTTATTTGTTTTTATTTTGTTTATTTTATTTTTTTTAACAAAATAAAAAAAAATTTAAATAACAATGGTTGTCTGCTGTTTTAAGGGCTGCCAAGTTCGCACTAATACAAAGATGGCTTTTATTAGCTGCTGGATGTGCCCAAATGTCGCTCATGAAATATGTGCTGGTCTTAACGGCCGAGTCATCGACTTGATGGGCACTACTAATTTAGAGTGGCCATGTTGGTCTTGTTTGGAGCGGAAAAAAGACATGGCAAACTTTATGGAGACTCAGCTTGGCTTTGAGGGAGTTTTCGGCCAATTGAAAAAATTGTGCGATAATTTCTCAATTGTGCAGAGAAACTTTAAGGAGAAAAATCTCTTGACTGATTCTCCTAAGCGCAAAAAAGCCAATGTTGGGCCGTCATCGGGACCGGTCATGTCTGAAATTCAGCCAAACAATCCCGAGACCAAAAATAAAAATAGGCTAAAAAACAATTCTTCTGCCCCAGTCCCCATAATTAACGAGATAACGGATGTAAACGCTATAGTCCCTATGGATGTTGTTTCATCTAATCCCAGTCCTTCGGTCTCTTTGGTGGTGAGTAGAGTTGACGTAGCTCAACCAAACAAACCTAATGTACCCATAGAGCCAAATATTCCATTAGATAAAAATGTATCTTCGGTTGAAGACATAATTAAAAAATTTGTAGCCGTTCCACCTAAAAAACAAGTATTTGTTTCAAGGCTTCCCCCTGATTTGACATCAGAAGATGTCACGGTCTATATTAAGGCCAAATCGAAAGCCAATTTCACGGTGGAGAAATTCAAATTTAATTATACTAGGAATATCTCGTCGTTTAAAATCAGTGTCTCGAGTCAGGACTTTAGCTCTATATGTTGCAAAGAGTTTTGGCCGGAGCACATTGTTGTTAATGAATATACTGCCAGGAAAAAAAATCGGCCTCCGATTTTATCTCCCACCCCAGTAGCTTTGCCTAAGTCTCCTATTGTATCTCCCACCCCAGTAGCGTTGCCTCAAACTCTTCTCGTTTCTGATAGTTCAAAAAACTAACAGCTTCTTTGGTACTTGGCTATCAGAACGTAAGAGGTATTTGTAGCAAACTCAGTAGTTTGTACCTTAATAGCCTTTCATTTCCCTTTCATGTCATTGCCTTAACTGAAACTTGGTTAAGGCATGACATTCTTAATTCTGAAGTAGTATGCAACAGATACTGTATTTATAGAAAAGACCGTACACTTCGACGTGGCGGAGGTGTGCTTATTGCTGTTGATGAAAATTATTTTTCGGAGACAGTAATAGTAGGTGGTTCTATGGATATAGAATTTGTTGCTATTAAGTTGACTTTTTATGGTGTTGGTGTTTTTATAACTTGTTCATATATACCCCCAACCTCTGATAACTCTGTCTACGATGCTCATTTGTCTGCTATTATGTCCGTTTCTTGCATGCTTTCCGATCGCGATATCCTTGTAGTTCTCGGTGATTTCAATATTGCTGAAGTTACTTGGATTTCTTGTTCCGACTCTGGCGCACTGACCCCCTCGGCACAGAATGAATTCTTGATTGATTTACTTGGGATATCATTGAATCAAATAAATGATATCCCAAATTCTCTTAATAAAATGCTTGATCTGGTTTTTTTTTTGGATCCGTCCTCCTCATCCATTACCCGATCACAGCCCATATCTTATCCAGAGGATTTATACCACCCAACGTTGGAGGTGTCGATCACTTTACCCTACCGGGGGCTATGCCCCAGTAGAAATCGTTTAAGCCGAGTACGTCAATTTCGGAAAACCGATTTCGCAAAACTTACTCGGCTGCTGGCCCTGACTGACTGGTTTACCCTTTACGGGTCTGACAATTTGGACGTGGCAATCAGTATTTTTTATAATACTTTAAAATCTTTATTTGATTTGTGTGTCCCTTATGGAACGCCAAACAGGTCAAACAAACCTGTGTGGTTTACCAGAGAGTTGACAATTCTAAAAAACCGTAAATCGAAACTCTACTTGAGTTTCAGAAAATCAAGCTCTCAGTTAGCTTGTTCTGCATACTTGATTGCTCGTTCCAACTTTTCAGTCCTCAATAACCAATGTTACAGGAATTACCTGAATAGGTGTAGATCACAGTTTCAGCAGGATCCTAAACGGTTTTTTGATTTCGTTAATGCGAAACGCAAGACATCGACTCTTCCATCTAATATATTCTTTGATAAAATGAAAGCCAATTCAGATCAACCCATTGCCGATCTATTTGCTGAATTTTTTCAAACGACCTATAGCCCTTGTTTTCAACCAGTCGTCACGCCTTATCCCTATCAGCTTAATGCCTCAAATTGCATTTTTATACCGGAAATCACAGAGAGCTCACTACTTTGTGATCTTCTGGTTATAAAGCCCACATTTTCTCCAGGACCTGATGGAATACCAAGCTGTGTGCTTAGGTACTGTGCTCAGGATCTTGTAAAACCTTTGCATAAAGTTTTTAGTATGTCCGTAGAGCTATGCTCTTTCCCAAAAATTTGGAAAGAGTCTTATATTATTCCTTTGCACAAAAAAGGAAACAAATCGAATGCTCAAAATTATAGGGGTATCTCCAAGTTGTCTGCTATTCCTAAGATTTTTGAGAAACTAATAACCTCTCATCTTCAACATCTTTGTAAATCTATGATTTCACCGTGCCAGCACGGATTTATGAAACATAGATCTACCTCTACTAACTTACTAGAATTCACATCATTTGTTATGGGCTTTCCTAATAATCTTATTCTTTGGATTCAAGATTATTTAACTTTTAGAACTCAGAGAGTCTATTTTAATGGCTCAGTATCTAAAGCGGTGCAGGTCACTTCTGGTGTTCCACAAGGAAGTCACCTTGGACCGTTATTATTTACACTGTTCATAAACGACCTTCCGTCTGTTATTAATCATTCTCGGGTACTAATGTATGCTGATGATGTAAAATTATGCATGTCAGCTGCAAGTCTTCTGTCTGGTCATAGACTGCAAAGTGACTTAGACAATTTTCAAACTTGGTGCAGAGTAAATTTACTGCATCTCAATTGCAGTAAATGCAAAGTTATGTCTTTTTATAGGCGAATGCCTTTTCTTAATATCTATCTTCTGGATAACCTACCATTGGATCGGATTGATTTGGTTGAGGATTTGGGTATCTTAATGGACCCAAAGCTTAAGTTTGACAAGCACATTGCTTTAATCTCAAATCGAGCATCAAGTGTCTTGGGGTTCATTAAACGCTGGTCGAAGGAATTCGACGACCCCTACTTAACAAAAACTCTTTATGTGTCTCTTGTCCGACCTATTCTTGAATATGGATCTTGTATATGGTATCCCAAATACAGGACTCATCAGGATAGAATAGAATCGGTACAAAAAAATTTTTGCTCTTTGCCCTTCGGGGTCTTAACTGGGACAATAGTACTAATTTACCTGCTTACCACAGTAGACTTTTACTAATAAATCTTCCCTCTCTTAATCATCGTAGAACTATGCTAGCAATAACCTTTTTTCACAAATTAATAAATGGTGAAATAGATTCCCCAATACTAATTAACCAAATTAACTTTGCTGTACCTATAAGAAGTAGTAGACATTTTTTACCAATAGCCCTGCATGCTTGCTTTTCTAACTATGCTATCCATAACCCTTTTCGGATCTTATGTTCAGTATATAACAATCTTTCCCACCTTATTACTAGTACCACTTCTGCATGCTCTCTAAAAAAAATTATCTTCCGTCATTTGTCTACATGTTCGCGATCTTTGTAACCGCACGTTATGCGGTGCGCCCCTCGGTCGGAAGGGCGGGAGGTGGGTCGCTTTAAGCTTGGGTCCGCGCGTTAACAAGCCGGTGCTTGGTATCGTTGGGCCACTTGAATGTACTGTCCGTTAGTACATCTACGTCCAATAATAATAATAAAGAAAATGTTCAATAATAATAACTAAAATCTTGTAAATTGGGCACCTAACCTGTTTCACACGCACTAACACTTATAGGGTAGAATCCCAAAGATCCATTAGATTCTACAGGTAGGGAAGGTGTAGAAAAAAAACAGCATCACCAAGTTCTTCTCTTTCTACATATCTTTAGCTCATTTGACTTTGTTCCTCCCAATTGTCAAAATAAATGGCTATTCCAAAGACCCCACCCCCATTCCCCTGAGCACGGCCGGAACCGTGTTATAGACAGGGAATAGCGTTCATTATTCTATTTAATTTTTTTTTATTTTTTATTTTTTTATTATTATTTGGACGTAGATGTACTAACGGACAGTACATTCAAGTGGCCCAACGATACCAAGCACCGGCTTGTTAACGCGCGGACCCAAGCATAAAGCGACCCACCTCCCGCCCATCTGACCGAGGGGCGAACCGCGTAACGTGCGGTTACGAAGATCGCGAACATGTAGACAAATGACGGAAGATAATTTTTTTTTAGAGAGCATGCAGAAGTGGTACTAGTTATAAGGTGGAAAAGATCGTTATAAACTGAACATAAGATCCGAAAAGGGTTATGGATAGCATAGTTAGAAAAGCAAGCATGCAGGACTATTGGTAAAAAATGTCTACTACTTCTAATAGGTACAGCAAAGTTAATTTGGCTTATTAGTATTGGGGAATCTATTTCACCATTTATTAATTTGTGAAAAAAGGTTATTGCTAGCATAGTTCTACGATGATTAAGAGAGGGAAGATTTATTAGTAAAAGTCTACTGTGGTAAGCAGGTAAATTAGTACTATTGTCCCAGTTAAGACCCCGAAGGGCAAAGAGCAAAAATTGTTTTTGTACCGATTCTATTCTATCCTGATGAGTCCTGTATTTGGGATACCATATACAAGATCCATATTCAAGAATAGGTCGGACAAGAGACACATAAAGAGTTTTTGTTAAGTAGGGGTCGTCAAATTCCTTCGACCAGCCTTTAATGAACCACAAGACACTTGATGCTCGATTTGAGATTAAAGCAATATGCTTGTCAAACTTAAGCTTTGGGTCCATTAAGATACCCAAATCCTCAACCAAATCAGTCCGATCCAATGGTAGGTTATCCAGAAGATAGATATTAAAAAAAGGAATTCGCCTATAAAAAGACATAACTTTGTATTTACTGCAATTGAGATGCAGTAAATTTACTCTGCACCAAGTTTGAAAATTGTCTAAGTCACTTTGCAGTCTATGACCAGACAAAAGACTTGCAGCTGACATGCATAATTTTACATCATCAGCATACATTAGTACCCGAGAATGATTAATAACAGACGGAAGGTCGTTTATGAACAGTGTAAATAATAACGGTCCAAGGTGACTTCCTTGTGGAAATGTGAGCCATTAAAATAGACTCTCTAAGTTCTAAAAGTTAAATAATCTTGAATCCAAAGGATAAGATTATTGGGAAAGCCCAAAAGTTTAAGTTTATAAATTAAAAGGAGGTGATTTACAGAGTCAAAAGCCTTACTGAAATCAGTGTAAATAACATCAGTTTGCAATTTGTCTTCAAAGCCCTTAATAACAAATGATGTGAATTCTAGTAAGTTAGTAGAGGTAGTATGTATGTTTCAAGAACCCGTGCTGGCACGGTGAAATCATAGATTTAAAAAGATGTTGAAGATGAGACGTTATTAGTTTCTCAAAAATCTTAGGAACAGCAGACAAGTTGGAGATACCCCTATAATTTTGAGCATTCGATTTGTTTCCTTTTTTGTGCAAAGGAATAATATAAGACTCTTTTCAAATTTTTGGGAAAGAGCATAGCTCCACGGACAAACTTAACAATTTATGCAAAGGTTAAGCATACAGCTTGGTATTCCATCAGGTCCTGAAGAAAATGTGGGCTTAATAACCAGAACATCACAAAGTAGTGAGCTCTCTGTGATTTCCGGTATAAAAATGCAATTTGAGGCATTAAGCTGATAGGGGTAAGGCATGACGACTGGTTGAAAACAAGGGCTATAGGTCGTTTGAAAAAATTCAGCAAATAGATCGGCAATGACCTGATCTAAATTGGCTTTCATTTTTTCAAAGAATATATTAGATGGAAGAGTCGATGTCTTGCGTTTGGCATTAACAAAATCAAAAAACCGTTAAGGATCCTGCTGAAACTGTGATCTACACCTAGTCAGGTAATTCCTGTAACATTGGTTATTGAGGACTGAAAAGTTGGAACGAGCAATCAAGTATGCAGAACAAGCTAACGGAGAGCTTGATTTTCTGAAACTCTTGTAGAGTTTCGATTAACGATTTTTTAGAATTGTCAACTCTTTGGTAAACCACACAGGTTTGTTTGACCTGTTTGGCGTTCCATAAGGGACACACAAATCAAATAAAGAATTTAAAGTATTATAAAAAATACTGATTGCCACGTCCAAATTGTCAGACCCGTACAGGGTAGACCAGTCAGTCAGGGCCAGCAGCCGAGTAAGTTTTGCGAAATCGGTTTTCCGAAATTGACGTACTCGGCTTAAACGATTTCTACTGGGGCATTGCCCCCGGTAGGGTAAAGTGATCGACACCTCCAACGTTGGGTGGTATAAATCCTCTGGATAAGATATAGGTTGTGATCGGGTAATGGATGAGGAGGATGGATCCAAAACAAAAAATTAAGAGTAAAGTAATCAAGTAATGAAAGTATGAAAGGAATTTGCAAACTTGCATCCTAAGCTGACATCAAAGCACCTAGGGATAGCAACTAGCACCTTTTGCCGCAGCTCAGGAAGCGTACGGGCCGGTAAACATGATGCGGGCCAGTCGCACTCTTTTTTGGTTAAGAAATCGGGACCATGAGACCACAACAATGATTCTAAAAGGTCGCTGGGAAGTGCTCCTCTAGAAAGAATGTCTGCCGGGTTGCATTCCGTCGGTACGTAGCGCCATTCCATTCCTGTCGTTAGCTCCTGTATTAAAGAGATGCGATTAGCCGTGAACGTTTGGAAGCGTGAAGGCTATTCTCGTATCCGGGATAATACAACTGCCGAATCCGACCAACAATAGTATCTACAGTTAAATAAATTCATTTGAGCTACTTCGCGAATAAGTTGAGATAGAAGTGCAGCAGCAGATAATTCCAGCTTTGATACTGTGAGAGTTCGTAAAGGTGCCACTCGAGACTTAGAGCACAACAAATGAGCTATGCGCCGTCCCTCTGTTATATATACAACAACATAAATGCATCCACCGTAAGCTCCGATGCTCGCATCAATAAAACCACGAACTTCGATGATGCCCTTTGGAACAATGACCAGTCGAGGGAGTTTTATTTGCTCTGTGTTGCAAATATTGGCACACAAGCCGTTCCAAGAACAGTGCAAAGAAGCAGAAAGACTCTCATCCCAATCCAATTGCTCTCTCCAAATGTCCTGCAAAAAGAAATTGGCCTTGGCTACCACGGGTCCGATAAGTCCAAGCGGATCATAGAAACGAGCAATGGTAGACAGCACAGACCGTTTGCTAGGCTTTCCAGGCGCTTTCATAGGCGAAAAGTTAAACAGAAGGCAGTCAGAGGCTGGATCCCACGCAAGTTCGAGAGTCTTCGTGACATCCGTGCCATCGTCAAGTTTTAGAAGGGTCTCCCTTTCCTCATCAGGAACCTGTTGAAGCACGCGAGGATCGTTGGAGCACCACTTCCTAAGTTTAAAGTTTCCCTCCCGAAGCAGACTGACTGTTTGCTCCATAATATGAACTATTTCCTCGGCAGAGTCACCTCCAGTGATGAGATCATCAACATAAAAATCGTTCAAGATCACTTTAGATCCAGCAGGAAATGATCTTCTTTCATCAATAGCTAGCTGCTGCGTGGAACGAACTGCCAGAAAAGAAGCTGGCTTTGTGCCATAGGTGACAGTATCCAGCTTGAAAACTTGAATTTCCTGATGAGGCGAATCACGCCACAAGATACATTGCAAATAGAAATCGGGTTCAGCTATCCTAACACACCTATACATTTTGCAAATATCATCAGTCAGGGCTATTGGGAATGTCCTAAACTGCAACAGTGTAGCGAACAGCTTGCGTTGAATAGTTGGGCCTGCCATGAGGATTTCATTCAGGGAATAACTAGACGAAGACACGGCCGAACCATCAAAAACAACTCTAAGCTTAGTTGTTGAGCTGTCTTCCTTGAGAACACAATGATGAGGAAGATAATACTTGCAGCGACTAAGCATGTGCGACTCTACAAGAGACATGTGGTTCAAATCCATATATTCCTTGATAAATGCTGAATATTGTGACTTCAAACCACGATGACGCTCTAATTTGCGGTCCAGGTTGCAAAAACGACGATATGCCTGCTGACATGAATCTCCAAGTAGATCCACAGTATGATTGACTGGAAGGCGAACCGAATATTCGCCAGTGTCCAAACGAGCAAAAGTTTGTTTAAAATGCGCTTCACAATCGAGTTCCTCCTTGGTAGATTCGTTGACTAAACGAGAACACGATTCTACCTTCCAAAACCGACGAACGATTTCATCAAGCGTGTGATCTGGGCTAGGATTTGGCATCAGAGCCGAGCTAGTGACCATCAATGAGGCAGGGCTCGCTGACGAAGTTTCTCCTGTCACTATCCAGCCCAATTGAGTTTTTTGAAGAATGGGCAAACCAGGAGCGATCTTGATTTGACCGACACACAACAATTCAAAAAACAGGCCAGCTCCAATTAATAAATCAATTTTGTGCGCCTTAAAGAACTCTGGATCAGCCAAGCGAATATTTGAGGGTATATTCCAGAGCTCAGTGATAATATCGTAGCTAGGCTGATTTCCAGTTATAGACGCAGCTACGAGAACTGAGATGTTGGCAGAGTACGCAGATGCTAGCGATTGAAAACTTATATCGGCTGAATAGCCTTCTGAGGCAACAGTAGACTCCCCCAATCCTGAAATCAAAGTTGGTGAGCGATGCTTTCGCAGCTGGAGGTGTTGAGCTAAACGAGACGTAATAATGTGCACCTGCGAACCAGAATCAAGCAGCGCTCGGCAAGGGACTAAAACTCCAGTACGACTTCTAACGTTGATTACAGCAGTTGCCAAGAGCACCATGTCTTGACTAAGATTTTGGGCTACAAGGGTTGCAGAAGGGTTTGCAGCAGGCGGATGCGGAGCAAAGTTAACTTGAGAGCCGTCAATCTGATTCTCAAAATGCAGAAGCGTATGATGCTTGGGCTTGCAACGGTTGCAGGTAGTGGAGCTGCACTCCTTTAACCGATGACCTTTACACAGGCAATTGATGCAAAGGTTGAGATTCTTTACCTCTCGTAGACGCAGTTGCGGAGACAGATTTCCAAAACGGAAACAGTTTTAAATTAAGTGGCCAGAGGTCTCATAAAACACACATTTATTTGTGTTGGGGTTAGTAGCAACAAAGGCCTTTCTACTGGTGTTAACGATTTTACTACTTTTTCCCACCTTAGAGCTAGGCGTATACGTTGCCATAGCGTGTTCCACATTTTCCAACCTTTGACATCGTCGATCCAGAAATGCCATGAACTGCTCACAGGTCGGAATAGTATCCATCGGTGCTGTCTCCTCCCAACTGGTCTGCGTTGCCTTGTCCACTTTCTGCAGCAACTGTGCACGATAATGAAACCCGCAATCTGCTCAACGTTGCCCAGGCTTTGTAGAGCGCGAATGTTGGCGTTAACCGTATCTGAAAGGGTTCGAAGTTTTACTGCTACGACGACTCGATGCAATTTAAACCCAAAATCTTCGTGACATGTGCTTGGAACATGAGACGCTTGTTGTTAAACCGTTTTTTAAGGAGCTCCAATGCAACTGGATAGTTAGCGCTGCTGATTTCCAACGAGGAAACACTATCTAAGGCTGATCCTTTCAGACACGATCGCAAGTGCGGAAACTTCTCCACATCCGAAAGTCCTGAGTCCGCATCAATGATTGAAGAGAACATCGCTATGAACTCTGCAAACTTTGTATACCCTCCACTAAACTCGGGCAGCTTGATTTCTGCCTTGAGACAATGTGTGATTGTCACCACATGTATCTTGCCTCATAGTCGATCACAGCGGCGAAGATAACTTTCGCTTGTCAATTTCGCGTCGCAAGCCGGTTTCGACTAATATTGAGAAGTCATCAAAACATGCCCGTAACTCACTCCCGATTTCATCATAATCCAGATCCTCCAACGCGTCATGCATATTGTAAAGTGCTGAGCACTTTCCAACACCTTAAGCCAAACAGCCAACTCTTGTTCGCTGAGATGCACAATTTGCTCCGGAGCAATTGCTTTGGCCATCCGTTTCACTTGCTCATCAATAGCTTTGGCCTTGGCTTTGTAAAACGGGGCACCAAGAGACTGAACGGCAGCAGAACATTTTTAAATATTCCTGTAGGAGTCACTGAATTTTTCCACTAATGCTTTAACACACACGTTCAACCGACGCAATGTCAATTTGAGGGCAAACACTTTTTTCACAAGCGCAAGCAAAACGAAACGGGAAAAGCAATAACAATGCAGAAACGGCTGCTGCAACTGTTTAAGCAAACGCGATAAGGGAATCGACGGCGCAGACGCCAATGCAGGTCAAACACCTGAACCGAAAGTGAGCACAAAACGAACCGAGAATAACGAAGACGATGCAAGAGCGCGGGCGCGAGGTTTATTAACTCTATACTTTAAATAATTTGTATTTATTTAAACAAACAGAGCTAATGTGAATCACGTCGGGGTCACCAAATGTTGAGCTATTGAGCTTTTTCAATAGCTATCGAATTTTTCACAATAAATAAATAAATAAAAATGCACCGAAATTTGCATTTGTATAAATGTAGTTTATTTGCCTTCGTGGCCAAACTTAAAATAGTTATAATTTGTTAATTGTAAGCTCCAAATTGAGCTGTGCAATTAAACGAATTATATTTTGGCAAGCGGTGTCGAATACCGCGCCGCGACTTAAATTCCCGATCGATCAAACAGATCTGATTAGCTGCCGAATTGCAGCTGCTGAAAAAATACAATACAAAGAAAGTCCGATGAGCATATACAAAACAACAGTTATGACAGTTAAGTTAATTTGCTCTTATGCTGCGCAGAGCATAACTTATCGGAAGGTTAAATATTAAGAGCGAAGCTGCTTGTTTGGCGCGGATACATGCGTAACCAAACAGGATCGATACCAATAAAATCTTGAATTATTAATATCTAACACATGCACATAATCAATTAACATGATATTGATCACCTGTAAAAATTTCATCAAAATCGGTAAAGAAACTTAGAAGTTACCTCAATATCTATATTTGTATTGATCAAAGACCACACCAACAGGCAGCTTGCACCTGCAGGCATGTGTATGTGCAGCATAATCCGCGTGCAAAATAAGTACACAACTGCTGCGCAGGGAACTTAAATTATTAGTGGACAGGTATATAGACACATTGAAAAGGTCTGGGTCAGTTCGTTATAACATAAGTTGTGTTGGGTAATGAATTAAATGATGGCCTGCTTTATATGACCCTCTAGTATCTGTTGTTATAAGGCAAATGGGTTTGAATTTATACATGCGCTGCCTTTGATCTTACGACAAGCCTCGCACTTCTGCACTTCCTAACCTGCTTACTATATTTGTCAACAAAAAAGGTCAACAGTTGTCCTTTTAGTAAAAGAGGTTGACTTTTTGAATGTCATTACAGTGACGTTGAGTTAGTTAACTACAATCTACAAATCGATCGGTTGTGTAAAGAAAGTGTACTGTGTTTCTGCAAGTCATTGTGTCTAGAAGTTATCTGTCGGTTGAGAAACTCCGGAGTTGTAGAACTTTGAAATTGAGTCAACTATTTACCAAAGTTGAGATTGTCAATTTTCGACTTATTGTTCTATCTGCTTGCAAATGCCTAACTTGGGAGAGTAGTAAAGACTTTATATGAACTTCGTGCAATTCGACTAAATACCAAATTAACACTAACCATAAAACAAACGCATTTTGTGTTCATATACCTAACCTATTTATATTAAAAATTTCATTGACTTTAATTGAATATTGTATTAAAGGGTATTAAAATAACATTGCGCAGCTTGGGCGTTCCAGCAACGTCAACCATAACGTGTTGCTGTTGTTTTTGCCTTTTTGCGTTTTGCTTATTCCCATTAGACGAACAGATATGCATACACAAAAAAAATAGATATTCATACAAATGCAATGCTAGAATTCTGATACATTTTTCGAGCTTGACTATAAACAAGTTTTAGTCAATACGTTGTCAATATATATATATCCTTAGACATTTCTCTAAAATAGTCATACTTTATGTCTATAACATACATAACATATAAGAACAACATACTACGAGCATGAAATTTCGATATCTTGGTTTCTTCAGCCAGCCTTTTGAGGTACGCTGCCTCATTTCCCGCCGACGATAGTACCACGTATTCAGCTTCTGTGCTGCTTAGTGCAAGCAATCAAACTCCTTCTGCATTGATAAATTCCAGGCCTGTGCCTGTGTTGGGTAGCTTTCCAGTGTGTATTTTCTTTGGTCTCCCAGGACCCCGACGCTCATGTTCCTTGACCACTGCTCTGCATCTGCCATGCTTTCGTCGTGCATCTCATAATCAATATGAGTTGCAGTTGCCTCATCCAGTGTATCATCGTCATTGTACTGCACGCGTGGACACCCACGCTTTCCAGTATGTGTTCTCTTTGGTCTGCATTGGTTTGCATTGGTTTGCTAACCTGGATTGTATAAGCGGTAAGCCTTTGCATTTTATAAATAGCCGACCATAAATTGCTCTTCACCCTTTGGCTGGAACTTCCTCTTGTGCGCGTTATTCAGCACTATAGCCTTAGCACCTATTACCCGTGGATGCCCAACGCTTGGCCTCCTTCCAGTCCATGCCTTTTGTGGTGTCGTCTTAACCAATTTGTTAACATTAACAGCATAACATTTCTGCACACTTGTCTTCAGCAGAAACAAATCATTTTGCCTTTTTGTAGCTAGCACAACTTTGCCGTGTTCATCTTTTATGAACGCCTTTTTCTCTGCAAACTCAACTTTAAATCCCTTTTTACTGGCTTTTCAACTGATATAAAGTTGAACTGCAGGCCTTTTACATACAGAACATCGACTAGATCTACTGATCTATTTTGCGACAGCATCTCTCTTTTAGTTAGACCTGGATCGAACACTGCATATGATCTCTTTTTCTCTTCGTTATCTCTGCCGCTCTTGTCTTTTCGCTCTTCGGATTTGCAATTTACAGCTATGTGGCTGCGACGACCACACTTCCAGCAGCCCTTCTTGTCACTTTGACTATTACTGCTTTTCTTTAGTGCACGCATTCCGAATACTGCAAATGATCTCTTTTCATTTTCGTTGTCACTTTCGCTATTGCCTTGACTATTACCGTTTTTCCTTTGTGCACGCATACTGAACATTTTCTGTTCACCTTCATTCATACATTCGCCTGCCTTGCGTCGCTCCCCTTCCTTCAGAGCACTGGGCAGAAATCACATTGTGTCAACACCCGCTAGGGCCATCACAATGCTTTGTTTTAATTAGACAGTCGGATTCCCCAAGTCCGTGCCAGTTCTGAATTGATTGTTAATTGATAATCGTTATAATTTAAAAGAACTAATTGGTTGCCCAACTAGTATTCTTAAAAATTTTAGCAAGAAAGTTCCACAATTGGCTACGCAACTAAACTATTCGGGGAACAAGAAACTACCATAAATGATAGAAACTCTATTTACCCAGAACGAGCACATAAACCATGTTATTGTTTCCCAATCAAGCCCGACTATCTCAATCTTCAGAGCCAATCCTTATCCCGAAGTTACGGATCTAATTTGCCGACTTCCCTTACCTACATTATTCTATCGACTAGAGACTCTTCACCTTGGAGACCAGCTGCGGATATTGGTACGGCCTGTTGAGAAGTTTGCGTATCCCCACCATAAATTTTCAAGGTCCGAGGAGAAAGTATCGGAGCGTAGGCAATGAGTCCTGTGTCTCGACTGCCACTACAAAAATCTCGAATGTACTAGCCAGAGTAGATAACTCGTCGGGCGAATCCACGCTGATTTCGTTGAGTTTTTCCACCACGTCAAAGAAGCTATTGAGATGTCCAACGGTGCTTTTGCGTCGAAGTCGGCATTTGCCTGTGGTATATCACCTTCTGATTTGACCTCGCGCCCGCAAACTACGGACCACAGATCAGCATGAATTAGAACACTTTTCCTCTGAACTGCCCATGCTTTATAGTTCTCATCATCGAGCTTCTCATTTGTTAGCACTGATGGCAATATTTTGATATAGCACTTGTTCTTTCTTTATAGAACCGAGTCACTACCGCAGACGTGCAATGTCTGGGCCCATAACCTGTTGAAATTATAATTAGGTTTATTTAAACGAACCACTTTATGTGGTGTGCAAATTGTGACTGAATATGCATTAAGCTGCATGCAGGCAGCTTGGTCTCAGTTTGATACAGTTTGAACTGAGTTGCATCTTAAGATCATACTTGTTTGATCTTTAACATACATATAACATGTATAACTAGATAACATACACGTTGCCGATAAATTAATGTTTTTAACATAAAGAAAATGTTCAATAATAATAACTTAAATCTTGTAAATTGGGCACCTAACCTGTTTCACACGCACTAACATTTATAGAATTATAACAGAATCACCAAGTTCTTCACTTTCTACATATCTTTAACTCAAGACAATATCTTTAACTCAAGACAAATTGCAAACTGATGTTATTTACACTGATTTCAGTAAGGCTTTTGACTCTGTAAATCACCTCTTGTTAATTTATAAACTTAAACTTTTGGGCTTTCCTAATAATCTTATCCTTTGGATTCAAGATTATTTAACTTCTAGAACTCAGAGAGTCTATTTTAATGGCTCAGTATCTAAAGCGGTGCAGGTCACTTCTGGTGTTCCACAAGGAAGTCACCTTGGACCGTTATTATTAACACTGTTCATAAACGACCTTCCGTCTGTTATTAATCATTCTCGGGTACTAATGTATGCTGATGATGTAAAATTATGCATGTCAGCTGCAAGTCTTCTGTCTGGTCATAGACTGCAAAGTGACTTAGACAATTTTCAAACTTGGTGCAGAGTAAATTTACTGCATCTCAATTGCAGTAAATGCAAAGTTATGTCTTTTTATAGGCGAATGCCTTTTTTTAATATCTATCTTCTGGATAACCTACCATTGGATCGGATTGATTTGGTTGAGGATTTGGGTATCTTAATGGACCCAAAGCTTAAGTTTGACAAGCATATTGCTTTAATCTCAAATCGAGCATCAAGTGTCTTAGGGTTCATTAAACGCTGGTCGAAGGAATTCGACGACCCCTACTTAACAAAAACTCTTTATGTGTCTCTTGTCCGACCTATTCTTGAATATGGATCTTGTATATGGTATCCCAAATACAGGACTCATCAGGATAGAATAGAATCGGTACAAAAACAATTTTTGCTCTTTGCCCTTCGGGGTCTTAACTGGGACAATAGTACTAATTTACCTGCTTACCACAGTAGACTTTTACTAATAAATCTTCCCTCTCTTAATCATCGTAGAACTATGCTAGCAATAACCTTTTTTCACAAATTAATAAATGGTGAAATAGATTCCCCAATACTAATAAGCCAAATTAACTTTGCTGTACCTATTAGAAGTAGTAGACATTTTTTACCAATAGTCCTGCATGCTTGCTTTTCTAACTATGCTATCCATAACCCTTTTCGGATCTTATGTTCAGTTTATAACGATCTTTTCCACCTTATAACTAGTACCACTTCTGCATGCTCTCTAAAAAAAAATTATCTTCCGTCATTTGTCTACATGTTCGCGATCTTCGTAACCGCACGTTACGCGGTTCGCCCCTCGGTCAGATGGGCGGGAGGTGGGTCGCTTTATGCTTGGGTCCGCGCGTTAACAAGCCGGTGCTTGGTATCGTTGGGCCACTTGAATGTACTGTCCGTTAGTACATCTACGTCCAATAATAATTTGACTTTGTTCCTCCCAATTGTCAAAATAAATGGCTATTCCAAAGACCCCACCCCCATTTCCCTTAGCACGGCCGGAACCTTGTAGTTCTTTATTCTATTTTAAAGATATATTTCACGGATTATTAGTCTTGATTTTGTCGATTCTATCCCAGTATATATATTTAAAATAAGCTAATCTGTTTTAATTAAATCCAGATTGCTAATGCTGGATATATTCGGCATTTTCCTCTTTAATTTAGAACTTGATACTCATACCCAGTTTTCAAATTAGACCCGTTTAAGATATGTAGAACATAAATGTGATAGCGTGTGAAAGCGTATGGATAAGTCCCACAAAATTAAATTGTTAATCTTATCGCTTATATTGTATCGCTTATATCTTAGCGCTTATATCCTATCGTATCGCTTATATAGTATCGCTTATTTTGTATTTTTTGGTAGCTAAACTCAGTAATTATGGCGGTGGTCCGTAGTTCTGAAGATTTAGTAGCCTTAGTTGGTAACGCTAACGAGGCATTATCGTGCGTCATCTGCAATGACACTAGTGCCGAAACGTTATTTACGGAAACTAGTTGTAGACATCGTTTTCATAAAATACGTTTTTCTCAATGGTTACGTAATCCCAACGACTGCCCAAAATGTAAGCAGCCGTTTACTGTATCGCAGAGCTTGGAAAATGTCACTGCTCGACCGAGAACTAATTCCGGGAGCGCAAGAGGTAGAGGTCGTGCTTCTGCCGTCACTCATTCAGGGTCTAATACACGTAGACCAGTTACGAGAGCTATTAATCGTATTCAGCAGATTGTTACGAGTTCCTTGGGTCACATGGGTTGGCATGAGTTGTGCCACCGTTTAAGGGAGAGATATCAAGACCAACGAACTGATCGAGATATCAAAAATGTCATGCGATGTCGAGAAGCGACTGAAGAGTTGACTGACACTGACATCAATGCTGATGAAATATGTGCCTTTCGGTTAAACGACAAACTTTAATGTTGGGACTGTGATGAGCAAGGTCACAGATACCATGACTGTCTGAAACCACGTCAAATTTTTCGCTATGGATGTGGACAACTAGATGTGTATAAGCCAAGTTGTGGTCATTGCAAGTCAAAATCGGAAAACGCATTGAAGGATGTTAATCGAGTTCCGAAAGCGAACATCCGACATTAGCCTTGGATAGTAAACCAAACTTTCCAGATGTACATTTATCTATACCATTTACCTGATGCACCCATTAAATTATCGGAAAAATCAGATCAATCTCCGACTTTTAAAACGTATCATGTACGTTTGCGATAGTAAAGAGAGCGCAGAGCAGGCATCTTAAATGTGGATGCTGTTAAAGTTCAAGACTCGTTCTACTTCGCGCACAAGGAACTTTTGGCGAAATAAACAATGCCTTAATCTCTACACCATATCTTCAATTATAAATAAACCTTACGACATAAGAGCCTTTACTGAAATAGAAGCTTTTGTGAATCAATGTCTAGTACTTCTAGAGCGTAATTGGAGCAGACTTCGCTAAACACCTTATCTCAGAGCCGTTTAAAGTCTAGAAATTAAATGGTGTGGTTCTGACAGCGGTCAGAAGCGGACAGTGGCAGGTTTATTGCATATACCTGTAGAGTCCAATTCGTTAAAAATAGATTTCGAATTTTTGGTCCTACCTTCCATCAAACAAAATGTAATATGTGGAATGGATTTTATAAAAGCCTTTGCCATTTCAATCCAATCTGCATTTGTGATGTGGTGAATGAAATAAACGGCACCAATGAAGAGATTGCAGACAAAGAAGAGCTTGATTCTGTTCAAAGGAAAAAATTACAATCGGTTATCAATAACTTTCCTTCATCGGAACGAAGTGGTCTTGGTGAGATATTTATGGTTGAGCATGAGATCAACATAGCAGGTGCCAAACCATTTAAACAAAAGTTCTACCCTTTGTTTCCTGCTAAAGAAAATTTATTATGCGAAAAAGTTGATCGAATAATACAACTAGGCTCAAAGAAGCTCCGACATCCCCATGGTCTTCTCCATTTACATTCGTTGTTAAACCTGAAAAGGTTAGATTTTGTTTAAATAAAAACAGCTTTTACCGTTCCAAATCGACCACTATACCAGTTTAAACGGATGCCTTTTGGCCTTACGAATGCTCCACAAACTATGTGCCGATTAATGGACCAAGTCATTCCATATCAGTTAAAATCTCATGTATTTGTATATTTTGATAATCTTTTAGTAATGTCCTCAAGTTTCGACGAACACTTGAAGCAATTAAATACTGTCTCAACGCAGTTACGCAAAGCGGGACTAACGAAGAACTTTAAGAAAAGTAAATTTTGCTTAAATAAAGTAGATTATCTTGGCAATGTCGTTGGAGAAGGTACTTTGCATATTAACCCAGATAAGATTCAAGCTATGGTTGAACTTCCCGTGGCAAAGACGCTCAGTCAGTTAAGGATGGTATCAGCGTTTTATCTCTCAGTATTCAACTGCAATTTTTCCGCTTACCGAATTGTTGCAAGGAAAATCATTAGAATGGAGTGGCCAAGCTCAAACATTGTTCGTTGAAGTCAAGCGCAAGTTGTGCACTGCTCCGTTTTTAATACATCCGAATTATGAGTAACCTTTCATTCTACAATGTGATGCTTCTTTGTATAGAGTAGGACCGGTACTAGCCCAAGTTGATGAGTCAGGATGTGAACGGCCAATAGCATATATGTCGAAAATGTTAAACAAGGCAATTCCATTTATCAGTCGGTTGGAACGTCGCCTTATCGTAAAGTGATCGGCCAATACATTACAATACATGGCTGTAAGTTATTGCGAAACCTAAATGCAATTAGCGATGGTATGCAACAGCTGAATCGAACTAATCCGCTCAAGATAGAGAAGAACCGTACAAAAGCTGTCGGAGGCAGCAGTAGCTTACTAATATTTTAAGCACCCAAAGTGGTACTTCAAGGAGCGCAGGGCGTCTCTCCAGGCTACCACAACTTTAGCTTCCACGTTCCAGCATCTCCGATCATGCCTTACAGGGCCAGCGTTGGAAGCGATTCGCGCTTTCGAACCAACGGAAGCTAATTATGAAAAAGCCATGGGGTTATTAATCAATCGATTCGACAAAAAAATTGTTGCACTTTCAGGCACACGTGCGGTCCATGTTTATGCTCACAGGTGTTGAAAGGGGTTCGGCGAGCAGTCTGCGACAGCATCAATTTGCATCTGCGCGCGTTGCACACAGTAGCATCTGCGCAGGAAATATCGGATGGATTGCTGATTCGTCTCACCACATCCAAATTGGATCAAGGACGCTACAAAGAAGCTAAACGGCTGCACCTCTGCCTCAACTGCCTTCGCAAAGGGCATGGTCTGCAGCAATGCAAGTCTGGTCACTGCAAACATTGCCAGCAGAAGCACCATTCATTATTGCATATGGACACAAGATCCTCCACGTCTCAGTTACCCGACACAACGCATCCTCAAACTGCATCACTCGTCTCCACATTCGCATCACTCGTCTCCACATCCGCATCACTCGTCTCCACATCCACATCTTTCAAACAGAGCTATTTTATATGTCAGAAATCGATCTGACACTTTCGTACCCTGTAGAGCTCTGCTGGACTCAGCATCGCAGCTCAATCTTGTCACAAGTCGTCTCGTGAACCAGCTTCAATTGGATCTACGCCATTCTAACATAGCAGTTTCAGGCATAGGCGAATCGTCGCTGCTTTAGCTGCAGCTGTCAAGCCTTCAGATGCGCATTCGGATCAGCAACCACATCAACAAGCGTCAGCTGCAGCTAATGGCAATGGCAACAATTCCGCAGACATATTCGCACAATCATCGCCAGCGTTGGGCGGTACGCCGGAGCCAATTCGTCAGCCGACGCCCAAGCAGCAAGCAGTCCTCGCTTCAGCTTCAGCATCAGCAGCAACAGCAGCAGCAAGCGCAAATCCAGCAGCTGCAGCAACAGTTGCGGCAAACGCAAACGCAAGTGCAGCAGGCACAACAGCAGCATCATCACAATCAACAACCGACTGTTGAGCCCAAGAAGAAGCCGCGACAACGCCAGCGCAACTGCAAAACATCTCTGTACCTGCCACCCCTTCAATGGCGACTTGGCCGGGTCGAGAGCACGATTTCTGGCCCAGACGGCGTCTCGCAATTAGCAATTGTCAAAACTACAGCCGGCACCGTCAAACGAGCCGCTGGCAAGATCGCTGTGCGGCTCCTTAAGACCAAGTCAGTTGGAGCCCTTGCACTTCCAACGGGGGGAGCATGTCGGAGGCAGCAGCAGCTTACTAATATTTTAAGCACCCAAATTTAAATCTTAACATAACTTATAATGCTTCTCTAATTGTTCTCTTTGCCTTGCACATGCGTGTTTATCTCATTTGCATAGATAACACTTCTGGCTGCTTGGCATTGCTTATCCAATTCTATCACACACTCCTTGTTATAAGTTCGTTCGCTACGGTTGCGCGGTAGCACCAAGTTGTCACGCGCAATAATAATAAAGGTTAAGCTAAGCTAGTTAAACTGAAATAAATGAAAGCAATCAATGAATAACTATCGTGTTTTCAATAAAGTAACACAATCACTGCAATCAATCAATCTGCAGATTTCGAACATTGGTGAACACAAAATAGAGTCTCCTCTAAACAAAAGATTATTTGTGGTATTCGAAACTAAAGCATTGTGAATTTCGCTGTCAGAGAAACAATGCGAAAAACATTTTTTGCAATTATCAAAATTGCAATCAACAAGAAATTCATCGCTCGACTCCCATTTTTGGAAAACGCTTAAGCCCTTGGGGAGAGTCGTAATCTAGCAACATAAATCAGATTTTTGACTAAGTACGAAGCCCTGGCCGCTATTTCATACCACATCATTTTGTAGTCAAGGCCGACAGCCCTACAAATAAATTTTAGTTTTTGATGCTCTGCAGTCGCGGACCAATTTACAGCGGACATTGAAAAAATGTGTCGTCAGATTTGATTGACGGCGCAGCGACCCATCAGAAAAAAAACCCATCAGAGGATCTCAAATACTACAGACTTAAAACAGTCACATATGGGACAAAGGCAGCACCATTCTTAGCCACGAAATGTCTACAGTATCTGTCAAAAGGCAAAAAACTTCCATTAGTAGATGCTGCGTTGGAATATGATTTTTATATTGACGACTGCATAAGAGGAACGGTTATAATACCAGACTCTTCAGAGTCAACAACTGAATAAGCTCCCGCATAGTTCTGGATGTAAGTTGAGAAAATGATGTAGTAATAAGATTGAACTACTACACGAAGTTCCAAAGGAAGATATAGTGTCAAAGCCGCATACTAGGATTGCTTCTTTAAAACCCTTTGAATCACTTGGATCCCCAAATAAGGTCTCTTAAGTAAAACTGATACATAATATATCAAGATAAACAAGTAAGAAGGCTCTAGTCGAGAAATCCCGACTAGACGATACCCTGATCCCTATACTTTACGCGTACAGTCAGTGCTTGCAAGTATGTGCGCGTGTGTGTACGACCATACTGCATACTGCATACTCAACTTCAAGGTTCCATACTCCGGTGTTTCTAAACTGATTTTAATAAAAATTTCACAGATTGTTATTATTTTGATTAATAATTAAAATGCCATTTAAAATTTTTTCAATTTCAAGATTTTGTTGTTATCGATCCCATGTGTATATCAGGAACGGGATGAGTTATCGAAAATCGAAAACAAACTTGTACTGCCTAGAGATTAGGCAAGCTTAAGTTCCAAATCTGGAGTCTCTAGCTCTTATAGTCTTATAGTCATACATACAGACGGACAGACGGACGGACGGACGGACGGACGGACGGACAGACGAACAGACGGACGGACAGACGGACATGGCTATACCGACTCGACTGTTGATGCTGATAAAGAATATATATACTTTATGGGGTCGGAGATGCTTCCTTCCGCCTGTTACATACTTTTGCACAACTTCATGATACCCTTTTTTCCCATTTTTAATGGGATCAGGGTATAAAAATAATGTCTGAAATCTTCAGAGTCTCTGGGACTAGACTCACCAGTGGTCATAAAGTAAAAAATCTTCATGCAACATTTTACAAAGAAAAGATTTGATAACAAAGAAGACCTTCCAGTTCATCTTCAAGTCGAATGGAAACGCAACAGGGAGGATTTGAAAACCCACAACCCTAATCGAGTACCCCGTCACATGTTTCGTGGAAAAATACCTGTATCAACAGAAATGCATGCTTTTTTTGATGCTTCAAAAAAGGTATTTGGAGCTGCCATATATATATATATATATATATATATAAAGACAAACACAAATTATTATGTGTCAAATCGCATCTAGCCCCAATCAACACAATTACACTACCACGTCTGAAACTAAAAGTTGGTGTATTGTAAGCTTAGCTTGTAAAAAAAATTAAGATGATCTGTCTATGAGAAACGTACCAACTTACCATTGGTCCAAATAAAGGATAACACTATCATGGATTAATTGTCCAGTATCCATTCGGGACAAGTTTGTCGCCACACAAGTTGGGTCAATTTAACGAACAACGTTGCAAAAGAAATGGAGACATGTTACTACAGTCAGTGCTCGCAAGTATGTGTGTGTATATGCACGCACATACTGCATATTGCATACACAACTTCAATATTCCATATCTCCGGTGTTTCCCATCCGATTTTAATAAATATTTCCAGATTGTCATTATTTTGTCTAATGTTTCAAATGCCATCTTAAATTCAAGATTTTGTGGTTATCGATCCCACGTGTATATCGGAAACGAGAAGATTTATCGAAAATCGAAAACAAACTTGTTTTGTACGTTCATACATACGGACAGACAGACGGACAGGCAGACAGTCGGACAGACGGACGGACAGACGGACATGGCTATATCGACTCGGCTGTTGCTTCCTTCTGCCTGTTGCACACTTTTGCACAAAACCATTATACCCTTTTTACCCATTTTTAATGGGTTCAGGTTGTATTAAAGAGTACATATGATTTACATTGTCGACCTCGATCGACCAAGAAGTTATTAAGCGTAACTTTACTTTGAGTAACGGCCGCTACTTATAGTGCTCGGTCAGAACTAAGTTATTTAATCGAAGACTTAAACAAGTAAGAAGGCTCTAGTCGAGAAATCCCGACTAGACGATACCCTGATCCCTATACCTTACGCGTACAGTCAGTGCTTGCAAGTATGTGTGCGTGTGTGTACGACCATACTGCATACTGCATACTCAACTTCAAGGTTCCATATCTCCGGTGTTTCTTAACCGATTTTAATAAAAATTTCACAGATTGTTATTATTTTGATTAATAATTCAAATGTCATCTAAAATTTTTTCAATTTCAAGATTTTGTTGTTATCGATCCCATGTGTATATCGGAAACGGGATGAGTTATCGAAAATCGAAAACAAACTTGTACTGCCTAGGGATTAGGCGAGCTTAAGTTCGAAATCTGGAGTCTCTAGCTCTTATAGTCTCTGAGATCGACGCGTTCATACATACAGACGGACAGACGGACAGACGGACAGACGGACAGACGGACGGACGGACAGACGGACAGACGGACAGACGGACATGGCTATATCGACTCGACTGTTGATGCTGATAAAGAATATATATACTTTATGGGGTCGGAGATGCTTCCTTCTGCCTGTTACATACTTTTGCACAACTTCATGATACCCTTTTTTCCCATTTTTAATGGGATCAGGGTATAATAAAAAAGAGTTGGGAAGATTTCATGCCAAAGACTTTTCATCTTTTTAATTTTTTTTCAGCTTTTATCTTCATCCGGTGGGTAAAGATTAAACCTGTGTCTTGAGGGTTCGAGAATCGATCCAAATTTAATTTTAATATTAATTATTGTTATAATTATTCAAATTTAAATTTGAATTAGAACCTTAACGGGTTTCGTCGGTGATTTGACCGCCAAAGGTACACGTCTGGCTACCCCAACCGTCAGCTGATCATCCTGCAACCGGCTCTGAAATTCAATCTGAAAGCATCCAGCTTCGATTTGCTAATAAGTGAAACTAAAATTGATAATCTGCACCGGCTGCCCAAGCCAAGCTTACCGCACCAAATATTGTGATTATCAGGAGGAATAACCTTTTTGACTCAACCTTATTGCCAAATCAGCCTTTTTGCAAGGTAAGCCAGTGACAAAAGAGATTATACAGTGAATAAAGTGTTGCGTTGCCTTTCAGTCAAGGGAAACTTGTGGTGGCGAGGCCTACGTGCGTGCAGCCGAGACCCAAAGCCACTGTCCCTACCATTCCCACCGTCAGCACCTTCCACGGCACACCACAATTAGAAGCATAATATAACCCCGCGGAGGATGTATGATGCATGAAAGAGGCCAAGGCCTACCTAATAGCCGGTAGCAGAGGCTAGAGGCGTTGAGAAGCGCTAAAAATATATAACAAACCCAAAAAAGACCAAGACCTAAAACCCCTCACCTTGTTCCTCAATGTTCGACTCACTCGACTGACCCTGGGCGCTTGCCTGGGACTATTAAACACATTACTTCAGGTCCCTCATGTGGCCTTAAAGGCCCTCTTCTTCTTACTCATTTATTTCGGACTCGAACTCACTTTGACCTCTCTCATAGCTCTCAAAACTCTCTGTGCATATTGGGCCACACGGCCCCAATGCTTTCTGTTGGTCCACGGCTCCACGTCTTTGATAAGACGCGCAGTCCATCTCCCCCTACTTTCCCCTTCCCAATAATTCTGACATGAGCGAAGTGTGTTGGCTCTCTCTTCCTGGGAGGCAATTTCCCCTTTCCCTGCACTTCTCCTCAGGAAAACCATCCGCCGCTCATTAGCTAGAAGGTGTATTGGTACCACACCAGCGATCACCAACACTGCAGGCTCCGAGCCAAAGACACTTTCAAGGCCCCTCTTCGTTGGACCTGTGCGAGCCTCTTCCGATACATCTCTTTTCCAAGAGAATTGGCTCATATCTCAGCCCCATAGAGCAGCACTGACTGAACTGCGCTCATCAGGAGGCGGCGTCTGCTGGAAGTCGGGCCCCCGACATTGGCCATTAGCCTACTGAGCGCGGTCACGCCATTTGCAGATTTGTCTGCCGCCTGTTTTATTTGTTGGAAAAAGCTCAGCTTGGTGTCTGTTGTTATACCAATGTACTTGACCGCAGGCTTCGACATCACCGTAGCTTCCCCGAGTGAAACGCATTCTTTACGTCGAGTGTCACAAGAAGTACCACCCGGCGCGAGAACTGCTTATGCTCCTCTGCTCTTTCTACTGTTGCGACTACGTCGAGGAACGCGTCTCTGGTGGACCGGCCCGCCCAAAACCCATTGTTCATCCTCATTCGGTATCCCATCCGGGCCAGATGCTTTCTTATCCTTCACCGTGAGAATCGCTTTTTCCAGTTCTCCCTGTGTGAAAAGAGGAATTGCTTCGATCTGGCTCCATTCCGTTTGTGGTCTGATCGGGTGCTGTGGAAACAGCGCTGCAACTATGTTCTCCATTTGCTTCTTTGGGTTCAAAAGATTTCAGGGCCCCCAGTTTTCGAGTTACAAGTTTGTAACCCAGTCCCCAGGGGTCCCTTTCTATGTCTGCCACCAGCTCCCTCCAGCAGCAGGCCATGCTCCGGTTAATGGCCCGCCGTAATTCCATTTTTGCGGCCTTATACTCCGCTGACTTCTCGTTCGCTTCAGCTGGGTTTCTCGATCGTTGAGCGACGCGACGGAGCCTATGACACATCCTGCGCAGTTCTGCTGTATCTGGTCTCCACCAGTAGACCGGCTTTTTCTCGTGGCGGGGCCTACTACGGGGCATAGAAGCGTCACAGGCAGCCCTGATGATGTTCATAGTTGATGTAGCCAATGCTTCTGCAGCTACTTCTCTATTCTGACCACCCTCCTCCAACCTTGCCGCACCCCTCGCTAATTCCCTCTCAAAAGACTCGGTCCTTAACCGCGGTGTGTTCCATTTGGCGAATGCTCTGGGAGCCACCCTCTGGTAAAGACCACCGTTGTTAACATCAAATACGATGTATTGGTGGTCACTACCGGTGTATTCTTTAATGACTTGCCATTCTCGAATGAGCGGCCCGAGGTTCTCCGAGGCGAATGAGACATCGTGAATTGTTTCCCCGTATCCCGGTCGCCGAAAAGTCGTCGCGTTCCCATCGTTCAAAACCAGAAGCCCGGCTCTCGCTACCATCTCCATAACGAGCTTACCCCGGGCGTCGGGGTAAGGCATACCCCATTCCAGTCTCCGGCGACCACTTTGTATTCTGATTCGTATTCAAGGCCCTCTAGCTGACCTCTGTAGCTTTGGATCGACTGATTCGGCGTGAGATAGCAGCTGAAAAAAGTTGTCGTCCCACACCTCACCCAGACAAACCCGTTACCTCGACCAAGAGCGGCAACAGGGGCATTCCCGGGTTTCAGCACCCAGATGGCTACAGTACCAAGAAGATCTGAGTACCAAGAGGAGGGCTCCCTACTCCGGTACTGCTCGCTTAACGATCACAGATCGACCCTCTTCTCCACTGCCACCTGTTGAAGCAAATCGTTGGCAGTTCGGCTCCTATTCGTGTTTGCTTGAAGAACACGAATCATTGCGATATCTTCTTTTTTGCCCGTCCGAGCGCCTCCTTAAACGCTCTGCAGCTGTTGGACCCTGTTTTGTGTTCAAGGTCATCTCCGCTTAGGTCATTGTCTGCACAGATAATGCAGCGTGCTGGCGCATCACATGTCATGGCCTTGTGACCGGCTACTCCACATTTATAACACAAGGAGCTGCGATCAGGTCCTTTGCACCCATTAGCTACATGCCCGTATCCCAGGCATCTATAACAGCGCGTCACAGATGTACGCTCCCGCACTCGACAGTCAATCCATCCAACGTGGATTTTCTCGCGCCCCAAGAAGTAGGATGCGTCGCGCGTACTCATCTCTACCACCGCCATCTTTTGCCCTCTCATTGTTCTAGGGATTAGGCCAATCTTCACATCCCCGATGTTGGGCATATCCCGCTTAAGGGCTTCTTTTATGTCCACTTCCTCTGTTAGTCTAAGCAGGACACAGCTGCCAGACCCTTAAGTGCCACCGCAATCGATTCCCGGAAGACATCACTGTCCTTGGTGCAAGCTCCAATTTCCACCAGGACACCCCCAGTTCGAGTCTCCCGGATGTTCCTTACCCGCTCTCCTGAGCTTTCCGGGTTCACTTTAGCCTTCATTTCTCTCAAAATATCGGCGTAAGTCCGGTCCCCCTTGGGTCGGATCAGGGTAGCTTCCGTTGGTGCCTTGCCGGTGCTCCTGCCCTTCTTTTTTCCTCCGATTGCCTGCTTTTCCAGAGGGACGACTTTTTTGGCCAAGGTTGCTTGTTCCGATGCGATCACACGCTCGGGGCTGATTTCAGCAGTTTAACGGCTTTCAAACCCGAAGATGGCAGTGTCGTACACGTTACACAACCGTAGAATGGTGCCCAACGTGGGGCCCGAAGTTATTATTTTATTATTAATAATAAAATAACAGCCGAGGTTACCGACACTCCCTTTTCAAATCCTTTCCCATCCAAATTGATGATTACCAAAAATCAACAATACAAAAAAAAAAAAAAAACCTCAAGTAGTTTCAGAAAATATTTCTTATCTGGTAAGGAATAGCTGACTGTATATTTTCGTAGTCAGACCTTAAATAAGATCTATTAGTTATACGTTAAATTTTTTCGCGTTCTTTGTTCTATTTTAAATATATATTTCTCGGATTATTAGTCTCGATTTTGTTGATTCTATTCCGGGATATGTATTTAAAAATTAATTAATCTGTTTTAATTGAATCCAGATTGCTCATGCTGGATACATTCGGCATTTTCTTTCTTTAATTTAGAATTTGATACTCATACCCAGTTTTCAAATTAGACCCGTTTAAGATAAATGCTATTTAATCTCACCAGATTTAATTGTATATCTTATCGCTTATATGTATCGCTTATATCCTATCGTATCGCTTATATAGTTATCGCTTATTTCGTATTTTTTAGTAGCTAAACTCAGTAATTATGGCGGTGGTCCGTAGTGCTGAAGATTTAGTAGCCTTAGTTGGTAACGCTAACGAGGCAGTATCGTGCGTCATCTGCAATGACACTAGTGCCGAAACGGTATTTACGGAAACTAGTTGTAGACATCGTTTTCATAATGGTTACGTAATCACAACGACTGCCCAAAATGTAAGCAGCCGTTAACTGTATCGCAGAGTTTGGAAAATATCATTGCTCGACCGAGAACTAATTCCGTAGGCACAAGAGGTAGAGGTCGTGCTTCTGCCGTCAATCAATCAGGGTCTGGTACACGTAAACCAGTTACGAGAGCTATTAATCGTAACACTACAAATTTGCGTCAACAGGTTACTTCGCAGTTAGGAGGTAATGTAAGCAATGGAAGTGCAGTGGAAAATGTAGAAATTTTAGAAAATCGTATTCAGCAGATTATTACGAGTTCAAATGACAAGACTAGTTCTGCAATTCGAAATTTAGATTTGTCTTCCTCCGCTAGAGAGAATCGAGACGAACCTCAGCTAGAATGGGAAAATGACATTCAGCTCAGCGGCCGGCGTATGAGCTTTGAGCATGGAAACCTTTCGAAAGATAGGCGTTGTCCATCTCGCGAGAACAATAACAACAATAATTTTTCGATAGATCGTCCAGATAGAGCTTCAGATGTCATATCAAATTGGAAAATACAATTTTCAGGGACTTCGAATGACATCCTAATTGAAGGCTTTACACGTATATATCGAGTCAATTGTCTCACTTCTCAATATTTTGATAACAATTTCGAGTTGTTATACCAGTTTGGGAATTTACTTTTTAAAGGCCCAGCTCTTTTATTTTATTGGCGGGTACACAGAACTGTGGGTCACATGGGATGGCATGAGTTTTGGGAGAGATATCCAGATTAACGAACTGATCGAGCTATCAAAAATGTCATGCGATGTCGCAAGCAAGGCGTAAACGAAAATTTTGACGAGTTTCTAAACGCGATGCTAGCAATAGCTAATTCTTTTCGAGAACCCATGTCAGAGAATGACCTAATCATAAATCATAAAATTCTTCATGTAGAAAATCCAAATCTTGCAATTCTTTCGTTATTTACGATCCAAACCGGTAGTCCGAACAAACTTGCCGAAGCGTTATGTCAATGAAGTGGTGAGTCGAGAAGCAACTGAAGAGTTGACTGACACTGACATCAATGCTGATGAAATATGTGCCTTTCGGTTAAACGACAAACTTTAATGTTGGGACTGTGATGAGCAAAGTCACAGATACCATGACTGTCTAAAACCACGTCGAATTTTTCGCTATGGATGTGGACAACTAGATGTGTACGAGCCAAAGTGTGGTCATTGCAAGTCAAGTTCCGAAAGCGAACATCCGACATTAGCCTTGGATAGTAAAACAAACTAACCAGATGTACATTTATCTATACCAGACATATCTTATTTACCTGATGTACCCATTAAATTATCGGAAATATCAGATGAATCTCCGATTTTTAAACCGTTTCATGAAAGTTTGCGAGAGTAAAGAGAGCGCAGAGCAGGCATCTTAAATGTGGATGCTGTTACAGTTCAAAAGCCTCATTCTACTTTGCGCATAAGGAACTTCTGGCGAAATAAACATCGCCTTAATCTCTACACCATATCTTCAATTATAAATAAACCTTTCGACATAAGACCCTTTACTGAAATAGAAGCTTTTGGGAAACAATGTCTAGACAGCGGTGCGAATAAGAGCGTAATTTGAGCAGACTTGGCTAAACACCTTATCTCAGAGCCGTTTAAATTCTAGAAATTAAATGGTGTGGTTCAGACTGCGGTCAGAAGCGGACAGTGGCAGGTTTAGTGCACATACGTGTAACGTTCAATTCTTTAAAAATAGATTTCGAATTTTTATTGTACCTTCCATCAACAAAATGTAATATGTTGAAAATTTAAAATTCGTAGACAGTAAGAGAAATGGGTGGACCAAAGTCAATTGAATTAAAAGATAGGTAGATTATGAAGAACTTGGTGACGCTGTTCTTCTTTCTGTCCCCTGTAGAATCGACTGAAATTATGGGATTCATATTAGGTGCCCAAATTAACAAGATTTTCATTTTTCATGTTTAATATTTTACTTCAATGATTTCTTTGGGTGCCTTCATGGCTGCTTATTACTAAATTCATTTTGGTGTTCTTATCCTACTAGCGTACTTTATATTAATTTTATATTTATAATTGAAATTAACTAAAGTTCAAAAATATGTAGTTGGGATTTAGCCTATCATGCGCGCTTTGTTGTTGTTTGTTCTCTTGTGATAATTATTTACATATTTTTCTTTTGTTTTTAAACACACTTACAACTGATAGAATATATAAAAATAATAAGTACGGCTATTCACTACATAATAAATTCAATATATTTAATAACTTATTCCATTCGATACCACATCGCTTAGGGGGGTTGGGGGTATGCGTTGGCTTTCAGGCCTCGTTAATTCCTAGCCGAGCTTCGTTCAGCTTACATTATGCCTCTAATTGAGGACTTACAAACGAAAAAGAAACCATTGTTCTGTGTTGTGCCGCGGAGGGTGCGGACGGCGGCTTTGGTCTGGCTTAATGCACGCGTACCAAGCCACCGCAAGTTTCCCTTGACTGAAAACCAACAACACACTTGATTCACTGTATCACAATTTGGGCAAAAGCTTATTTTTTTTTGTTGAGAAGGTTATTCCTTGTGATAATTGCCACGATATTCGCTGCGTCAAGCTTAGCTTGGGCAGCCGGTGCAGAACATCAACTATAGTTTTTAATATGGAAGCGTTTAACCGCGATGCTTGCAGATTTAATTTTGCTTGCACTGGCACTTGCAATAGCGGAAATGAATGAAGCTGCCGGTGCCTGTGTTAACAGCGCAGCCGTGCAGACTTGCATGCCGATCGATAGGGGCGGCCAGACTTGCGTGCAGCTCAGCTGACGGTTGGCGTTGCCAGACTTTGAATCTTGGCGCTCAAATTGCCGTTACGGTTTGAATTTGAATTTAAGCAATAATAATAATAATAATAAAATGAATAATTACTAAAGTTGATTTAGGTCGATTCTCATCGAACCCTTATACCACCCCCCACAAGTTTGATCGCTACGCACTGGGTGAAGATAAAACCTGGAAAGAACTAAAAAGGGTGACGGTGGATCGATTACCATAGGTCTTTGGCATGGAATCGTCCTAACTCTTTCCCATTTAAGTCTTCGATTAAAAAAATCGATTGACCAAGCTTTGCTTTAATGCGCGCCTTAGTTCCGACTGGAGCTAATTTTGCACTACAAGTAGCGGCCGCATTACTCAAAGTAAAATTACGCTTAATGACTTCTTGGCCGACTTCAAATGATCGAGGTCAACAACGTAAATCATAAGTATTCTGATTTTTCGTATAGGCTCTTGTTAGGTTCTATGCTTGAGCGGATATGATGAAACTCATCCGTTCGATTCAGCTGTTGTGTACCATCACTAAGTGCATTTAGGTTTCGCAATAATTTATAGTCTTGGCCATGCACTATAATGTATTGCCCGAATATTATACGATAAGGCGACATTCCAACCGACTGATAAAGGGAATTGCGTAATGCCCAGTTGACACTGGGTAAATATACATCCCATTTTCTCTGATCAGTACGAATATAGGCTCTTAGAGCTGCGTTTATGGACCGATTTACCCTTTCAGCTGCGTTTGATTGAGGAGCATAAGCTCCTGTGTGTATGTGCTCAATACTTAATTGTGAAATGAACGTAGAAAAATCATGGCTTTTAAACTGAGAAACATTATCACTCACAATTATTTCGGGCACTCCAAAACATGTAAAAAGCTCGTTCTTCAAGTAATCAATTATCACTTGCGAATTAAATTTCTTTACCGCTTTGAGGAACGTGAATTTTGAAAAATGGTCAAGTACGATGAAAATGCCAATATTTCCTCTTTTCGTACGGGAAAAAGGTCCAAAAAAATCAATATATAATCTCTGAAACGGTCTCTCGCTATACACTTGACTACCCATGGGCTGTTTTAAAGCACAGGATACTTGGTTGTCTTGCATATATCACAATTGCCTATATATCTACGTACATCAACCACCATTTTCGGCCAAAAGAATCTTCACCGAATTCGCTCCAAGCATTTGGCTATGCCACAATGACTAGACGAAGGCTGATCGTGTGTTGAACGGATCACTGGTTCACGCAGTAATTCTGGAACATATAGTTTCCAACCATCATCGTTACTGTTTTCACCCATAATACTACGCCGATAAATAAATTTATCTATGACTTTAACATCAGGTGTATTCACTTCCTGATAGTTGTCTCTTAGCTTGCAATATTCTTCAGACTGAAAAGCATCTGAATCTAAATCTATTTCTGGAAAATTGTCAATCTCGAGGGTGGCGATATTGTCAACCTCTTCGTAACACCGTGAAAGCGCATCAGCTACGACATTGTCACTACCTTTTCGATACTCAATATCGAAGAAAAACCCTTGCAATTTAATTGCCCATCGCGCTAATCTGCCACTCAGATCGGCTTGGTTCATTAACCAACGAAGACTTGCATGGTCGGTAAAGACTTTGAAAGATTGGCCTTCGATGTACATGCGAAACTTTTTAATCGCTATTTTATTTTTAATCCGCTGAGCCTTGTTTAGCTTTTTCGACATATACGCTATTGGTCGTTCACATCAATTTGAGCTAGTACCGGTACTACTCCAAACAACGAAGCATCACATTGCAAGATAAAAGGCTTTTCATAATTCGGATGTATTAAAAACGGAGCATTGCACAACTTGCGCTTGATTTCAACAAATGCTGCATGAGCTTGGTCATTCCATTCGAATGATTTTCCTCGCAACAATTCGGTTAGCGGAAAAATTGCAGTTGAATACTGAGATATAAAACGCTGATACCACCACAATTCATCCACAGTTTGAATTTTATCGGGGTAAATATGCAAAGTACCTTCTCCAACGACATAGCCAAGATAATCTACTTTAGATAAACAAAACAGACTTTTCTTAACGTTCTTCGTTAGTCCCGCTTTGCGTAACTGCATTGAGACAGTATTTAAATGCTTCAAATGTTCGTCGAAACTTGAGGACATTACTAAGAGATCATCAAGATATACCAAGACATGCGATTTTAACTGATATGGAATGACTTGGTCCATTAATCGGCACAAAGTTTGTGGCGCATTGGTAAGGCCAAAAGGAATCCGTTTAAACTGGTATAGGGGTCGATTTGGAATGGTAAATGATGTTTTTATGCGTTAGTTTTCATCTAATCGAATTTGCCAAAATGCAATTTTGGATATGCAATGCACTGGCGGAAGTCTACTTCTACATCGGATACGCATCCTTTACAGTAACAGCATTTAACTTTCGCGCATCTAAACAAAATCTAACCTTTCCGGGCTTAACAACGAATGTAACTGGAGAAGACCATGGGGATGTCGGAGCTTCTTCAATGACACCTAGTTGTATCATTCGATCAACTTTTTCGCATAATAATTTTTCTTTTGCAGGGGACAAAGGATAAGACTTTTGCCTTATCGGTTTGACATCTGCTGTGTCGATCTCATGCTCAACCATAAATGACTCACCAAGACCACTACGTTCCAATGAAGGAAAGTTATCGATAACCGATTGTAATTTTTTCTATGAACAGAATACAGTTTGTCCTTGCTTGAAATTTCTTCATTGGTGCTTTTGATTTCATTCACAACATATGCAGATTGGATTGAAATGGCAAAGGCTTTCCAAAAATCCATTCCACATATAACATTTTGTTTGATGGAGGGTACAATCAAAAATTCGAAATCAATTTTTAAAGAATTGCCACTACCTGCTTCTGACCATCGGCTGTCTGAACCACTCCATGCAATTTCTCGACTTTTATCGGCTCTGAGATAAGGTGTTTAGCCAAGTCTGCACCAATAACGCTCTTATTGGCACCGCTGTCCAAAAGTGCTAAATATGGTTTCCCAAAACTTCTATTTCAGTAAAGGGTCTAATGTCGCAGGGTTTATTTATAATTGAGGATATTGTGTAGAGATTAAGGCGGTGTTTATTGCACCAAAAGTTTTTCATACGTAAAGCAGAACGACTCTTTTGAACTTTAACAGCATCCACGTTTAAGATGACTGCTTTGCGCTCTCTATACTCTCGCAAACGAACATGATACGGCTTAAAAATCTGAGATTGATCTGGTGTTTCAAATAATTTAATAGGTACGTCAGGTAAATAAGATTTGTCTGGTAATGATAAGTGTACATCTGGTAAGTTTGTTTTACTATCCAAAGCTATTGTCGGATGTTCGTTTTCGGAACTCGATGAACATCCTTCAATGAGTTTTCCGATTTTGATTTGCAATGACCATACTTCGGCTTATACATATCTAATAGCCCACATCCATAGCGAAAAATTCGACGTGGTTTCAGACAGTCATGGTATCTGTGACCTTGCTCATCACAGTTCCAACATTTAAATTTGTCGTTTAACCGAAGGGCACATATTTCCTCAGCGTTGATGTCAGTGTCAGTCAACTCTTCAGTCGCTTGTTCACTCACCACTTCATTAACATAACGCTTCGGCACGTTTGTACGAACTACAGGCTTGGATCGTAAATTACGAAAGAATTCTTCATGACGATGACACTCCTTGCGAAGAATTGCAAGATTTGGAGTTTCTACATAAAGAAGAACATGAATTAAATCAGGCTTTAAATTATGCCTTACTTCTATGACTAAGTCTCTCTCTGACATGGCTATTGCTAGCATCGCGTCAAGAAACTCATCAAAATTTTCATTTCCGCCTTGCTTGCGACATCGCATGACATTTTTGATATCTCGATCAGTTCGTTGGTCTTGATATCTTTCTCTTAATCGGTGACACAACTCATGCCATCCCATATGACCCACAGTTGTGTGTATCCGCCAGTAGAATGAATGAGCTGGGCCTTTGAAAAGCAAATTCGCAAACTGGTATATCAAGTCGAAATTGTTATCAAAATATTGTTATGTTAGACAATTGACTCGGTAAATAAAGTCTTCAATGGGGATGTCATTAGAAGCCTCTGAAAATTGTATTTTTCAGTTCGATATGACATTAGAAATTCTATCTGGACGATCAATCGAATAATTACTATTATTATTCTCGCGATATGGACCACGCCTATCTCTAGAAAAGTTTCCATGCTCAAAGCTCATACGTTTATGAAAACGATGTTTGCAGCTAGTTTCTGTAAATATTGTTGCGGCACTTGTTTCATTGCATATGACACATGATACTGCCTCATTGGCGTTACTTACTAAGGCTACTAGGTCTTCAGCGCTACGGACCACCGTCATGACAACTGAGTTTAGCTACTAACAAAAAATACGAAATAAGCGATACGATGTAAGCGATAGGTGATACGATATAAGCGATTGGATATAAGGGATAAGATATACGTGATAAGATATATGATATACGATACGATTTGAATTTTAATTCTTTGGGACTTATCCATAATAATTCACACGCAATAACATTTATTTTCTACCTATCTCAAACGGGTCTAATTTAAAACTGGGTATGAATATCAAAATCAAAATTAAAGAGGAACATGCCGAAAATATCCAGCATGAGCAATCTCGATTTAATTAAGACAGAATAATTTATTTTAAACATATATCCTGGAATAGAATCGACTTAAGTCAAGACTAATAGTCCGAGGAAGGTATGACTTCGAAAATATTCAGACTGCCAGCTGTTCCTAACCAGATACGAAATATTTTCTGAAACTATTTAACAATTTTGGATCATGATTGATTTAAATGGGAAAGGATTCGGAAAGGTGTGTTGGTAACCTCGGTATTCTACTGGGTGTTATTTTATTATTTATTTAAATACTTCGGGTCCCACGTTGGGCGCCATTTTAAGTTTGTGTAACGTGCATGACACTGCGGTCTAGGCTATTCCCTGTCTACTATTCGGTGCCGGCCGTGCTCAGGGAAATTGGGTGGGGTCTTTGGAATAGCCTTTTTAAATTACACGCTTCACAAATAATAAAATTCGTAGACAGTAAGAGAAATGGGTGGACCAAAGTCAATTGAATTAAAAGCTAAGTCGTAAAGCAGTTCCTGATCCGAATGCACATCTAAGGTCTTAACAGCTGCAGCTAAAAGTGAGTGTTTGTGGACAGCACAGCTCCAGACACTATCCAGCCCAATTTGGTATTCTGGAGCGTTGTCAAATGACTTGCACAGTCGATCTTGCTCAACGCAAAGCACGTCAAAGAATATGCCAGCGCCAACTGAGCATGTCGATCCTTTGACCCTTGTAAAAGAGCGGGTCAGCGAGGTGGAGATTGTTGGGTATATTCCAGCCGGTGGTGTTTATGTCGAATTGGGGCTGATAATCCGTTATTTTCTACGTTACGACTGCAGAAAATGATCCTTCAAATGAGCCATTAGCTGATTGTGCGAAAATATCAGCTGATTTGTTTACAGCGAGTAGATTCGCCTATGCCTGATACTGCTATGTTCGAGTGGCGTAGCTCCAACTGAAGCTGGTTAGCGAGACGAGTAGTGACGAAGTTGAGCTGCGATGCTGAGTCCAGCAGAGCTCTACAAGGAACGAAAGGGCCAGATCGGTTTCTGACATGGCCGTTGCGAGCCGCACGTAGTCGGCCTCGCTTTGCTTCAAGGGTGTAGGTGGCGATGTGGACGTGGAGACGAGTGATTCGGATGTGGAGACGAGTGATGCGGTTTGAGGATGCGTTGTGTCGGGCAACTGAGACGTGGATGATCTTGTGTTCATATAAATATATTTAATTTATTATATTATTATATATTTAAAGTGACCAGACTTGCATTGTTGCAGACTATGCCCTTTGCGCCTTTTAGCTTCTTTGTAGCGCATAGTGGGAGCTAAACGTTCGTGAACATCGTGGCCAGCGATCCGCATAGGACACAAGATTGAGTTTTGTTGATGATGAGTTGTGTTGCGAGCTTGTATGTTAGGCTTGCCCACCTGCTTGCCAGGTGTGTGCGTTTCCATGGCGAATTTTACGTTTTCCATCATACGGCATCTCGTCTCCAAAAATGGGGCCATGTCGCTCCATTTCGGCAGACCTTTCAGGGGCAATGCTTCTTCCCATTTCTCCTGCGTGGCTTGATCCAATTTAGATGTGGTGAGATATATCAGCAATCCATCTGTTATTTGCTGAGCAGATGCCAAGGCATGATCGGAGATGCTGGAACTTTTCCACATTGCATAGTTCCTCGTTTTGGCAGACGACAATGTTGTACTTGGCGAAGAAATCAGGCCAATCAATATATGCACCGCCAAAACGTGGAAGCTGAAATTGTGGTAGCCTAGAGAGACGCCCTGCGCTCCTTGAAGTACCACTTGGCTCGTCCGTGTTACGCCGAATTTTTGTTGAATGCAGCATGGAAGTTTTATGCAGATTGGTTAGCTCGCGAGAAAGCTTTGATGTCACTTCGCCGCGGAGTTGGTCAAATTGTGGCCTTGCGTCCGTGGCCGGCTCCATAAGATTGAGCTTCTCAAGGCTCGATTGCACAGCATCAAAACTAGACCGCATTTCGCTGATCAAATCCAGTCGAGCCTGCAGTTCAACTTCATCGAAGTGCATAAGCTGTTGAGCAGTCACAAACGCGTTTAGCGCGTTGAGTTGCCGAGTTACTGATTCCGCCTGTGCTTTGTAAAAGTCATAGTCTGAGGGCGGAGCCACGCTTTGATTATATTCACTCAAAGTTCTAGTGCGGCGCGTTGCTGAGCGTTTGTGTATAAGCAGCCAGCTGCACCAATTAGGCGGGCAGGCGGAGATGAGAGATTGTAAGCGCTTGCAGTTAAGCTGAGAGCGAAACGTTTTAAAATTGTGTGCGTGTGTGTGCAAGAGCGTAAATGTTAGCGAGCGAGCGCGTTTGTGGTCTTTGCATCGAGTTATGCAGAAGACGCATTGAATAATTATTAGCACAATAGTTAATATTATTCACATTTACACTTTAAAAACACAACACCATGAAAGCAAGTAAAATAAAATAATCACGTCGGGGTCACCAAATGTTTTGAGGACGCATTATTTTGTGTTCACCTATGTTCGAAATTACAAAAAGGTTTGTGAATTATTTTACTTTCTTGAAACCCCTCGTTGGAAGTGCAAGGGTCTCAAGGGGCAGCACAGCGGTCTTGACAACGGCTCGTTTGACGGTGCCAGCTGCAGTTTTGACAATTGCTACTCGCGAGACGCCGTTTGGTCCAGAAATAGTGCTCTCGATCACGGCCAAGTCGCCATTGAAGAGGTGGTACATTGTCATCCTTCAAGATGTGTCGATGAGCGCCACTTTGAACGCTCTTGAAGCAGTGATAGGTAGCTGGTGCTCCATTTGCGCCAGAATGCCTGCTGCATTTGACAAACGCGCTGCCAGCGACTTAGGCGATTGATGTCGATGTGCGTTATGTCCGGTTCTTCGATTGTGGCGTATGGGGCTCCAATCAAAAAATGACCAGGAGTGAGAACTCTCTAAGTCGCCTGGATTCTCTGAAATGGGACAAAGAGGTCGTGAGTTCAGCATTGCAGAAATTCCGCGTATAAGGGTGCGAAGTTCGTGGAACGTGAGAACAGATTTTCCGACGACGCGATAGAAATGGTCTTTGGCAGATTTTACTGCGGCCTCCCACTCAAACCACTCCCAAACCACCAAAATGAGGAGACCGAGGCGGAATAAAGTTCCAGTTGATTCCAGTCGAAAGGCAAAAGTTCGAAAGCTCCTTTATGTGAGGGTCGCTGAAAAACAGTAGCCTCAGCTCGCTCAGTTCGTTCCGTGCTCTAACAAACTTTGTTGCATTGTCAAACCAGACCAATGGGCAAAAATCGTTGTCGCAGTGCGGCCAGCAAACTTTGTGGTCCAGGCAGATCTGAGTTTGTAGAAATGTTTGGTGGCCAATCAGCAAAGGATGGGCGTAGAAAGGCAAGACCTTTAAGCTCCGCAGCCACGTGGTAATATGTCGGCTGTGCGCTCGGTGCACTCCTGAATCTGAGATATTCCGAGGGAGTCGTAGGATTTGGCGATTTTGTTGCGATGGTGTGTGAGGGAGCATTCTCCGCAGCAATTGTCGATTTCCTGGGGCTGCTTTACTAAATCGTATCGCAGCTCCTGATCCGAGGGCGCATCTAAAGGCTTGACATATGCAGTTAAAAGTGAGTGCTTGTGAACAGCACAGCCAGCGACATGGAGCATATCAATCCTTTGACCCTTATAAAAGCGGGTCAGCAAGGTTGAGATTTTAGGTTATATTCCAGCCGGTGGTATTTATATCAGATGCGATACGACTGCAGAAAATGATCCTTCATATGAGCCATTAGCTGATTGTGCAAAAATGTCAGCTGATTTGTTTAGCGAGAGAGAAGATTCGCCTATGCCTGATACTGCTATGTTCGAGTGGCGTAGCTCCAACTGAAGCTGGTTAGCAAGACGAGTAGCGAAGAAGTTATGCTGCGATGCTCAACGAAGCAGAGCTCTAAAGGGTACAAAGGTGCCAGATTGATTTCTGACATATGATAGCCGTTGCGAGCAGCACGCTTTCGGTCTCGCTTTGTTTCAAAGTTATAGACGGCGATGTGGACGTGGAGACGAGTGATTCGGATGTGGAGACGAGTGATGCGGTTTGAGGATACGTTGTGTCGGGCAACTGAGACGTGGATGATCTTGTGTCCATATGCAACAATGAATGGTGCTTCTGCTGGCAATGTTTGCAGTGACCAGACTTGCGTTGCTGCAGACTATGCCCTTTGCGAAAGCAGTTGAGTCAGAGGTGCAGCCTTTTACCTTCTTTGTAGCGCATAGAGGGAGCTAAACTTGTAAATCGTGGACATTCGCATAGGACACGAGATTGAGTTTTGTTAGGCGCACTATTTTGTGTTCACCTATGTTCGAAATTACAAAAAGGTTAGTGAATTATTTTACTTTCTTGAAAACGATAGATTTGCATTGATTGCTTTCATTTATTCAGTTTAACTAGCTTAACAATTGTTTTTCGGTAGGCGGCGTTTTTATTGCACATTAAGTTTCCACAAAAATAATGCGCGAGACAATTAGATGCTAACGCGCAACCGTAACCGACTAATGTATATCAAAGAGTTTGTACGAGAGAATTGGATAAGCAATGCCAATCAGCCAGACGAAGTGTTATCTATTCAAAGAGATAAACTCGCATGTGCAAGGCAAAGGCAAAAATTTGAGATGCGCAAGTTATCCGTTATGAGTTACGTTAAGATTTATAATGAAAAATGATCCTTCATATGAGCCATTAGCTGATTGTACAAAAATGTCAGCTGATTTGTTTAGCGAGAGAGAAGATTCGCTTATGCCTGATACTGCTATGTTCGAGTGGCGTAGCTCCAACTGAAGCTGGTTAGCAAGACGAGTAGCGAAGAAGTTATGCTGCGATGCTCAACGAAGCAGAGCTCTAAGGGGTACAAAGGTGCCAGATTGATTTCTGACATATGATAGCCGTTGCGAGCAGCACGCTTTCGGTCTCGCTTTGTTTCAAAGTTATAGACGGCGATGTGGACGTGGAGACGAGTGATTCGGATGTGGAGACGAGTGATGCGGTTTGAGGATACGTTGTGTCGGGCAACTGAGACGTGGATGATCTTGTGTTAATATGCAACAGTGAATGCTGCTTCTGCTGACAATGTTTGCAGTGACCAGACTTGCATTGCTGCAGACTATGCCCTTTGCGAAAGCAGTTGAGTCAGAGGTGCAGCCTTTTAGCTTCTTTGTAGCGCATAGTAGGAGCTAAACTTGTAAAGCGTGGACATTCGAATAGGACACAAGATTGAGTTTTGTTGATGATGAGTGTGTTGCGAGCTTGTATGTTAGTCTTGCCCACTTGCTTGCCAGGTGTGTGCGTTTCCATGGCGAATTCCACGTTTTCCATAATACGGCATCTCGTCTCCACGAATGTGGCCATGTCGCTCCATTTCGGCAGACCTTTCAGGGGATGTGGTGAGATAAATTAGCAATCCATATATTATTTGCTGAGCAGATGCCACTGTGTGCAACGCGCGTAGATTCGAATTGATGCTGTTGCTTAATTGACGCAGACTGCTCGCCGAACTCCTTTCAACACCTGCGAGCCTGAATATGGACCGTACGTGTGCCTGAAAGTGCAACAATTTATTATCGAATCGATTAACTAATAATTCGATTGCTTTGTCATAATTAGCTTCCGTTGGTTCGAAAGCGCGAATCGCTTCCAACGCTGGCCCTG